>KN507468.1:0-28106 GCA_000787155.1 Scartelaos histophorus | reverse complement strand
ATTCCTGCTACAGTTTACACAAAAAAATCACAGAAATCATCCTCCTATGACCTGGAGGCTGGTCCTGAGGAGACACATCTAAGCTTCACTGCAGCCACCCTCGGTCTTAAAGGGGACGGATTCTATTAAAACGTTTGAACAGTATTATGACAGCCTTCCCCCATCATTACTTACTCTGAGTTATATTTAGATTGACTTAAGCATGTTTAAGAAATCTTGCTTTTGAGGCTTGAGTGCTGAGATAATATCTGTTATCCCCTACCCCCATTTCCTTCCACTTCCACAATTATTTGCAAAAAATCAGACTGTGGGTCATCCACGTAAGGTAAGAAAATGTAATGTTGCCATTTTCAGCACTGAAAACAACAACTGTTTACACAATTTTTCCCACTGCAATAATTTGAAAAGCTTCTCACTGGGCACATGTTATACCCAGGCCAGTCTAAACATTTCATTAGCCGAGTGTCTGTCTTCGATTTGTTGACCAAATGTAACAGATCTGGTTCACTGTAGCCACACATGTAGTAGCAGCAGCATTTCACGTGTAACTGGGGGAATTACCAAAGCATGGCCGTACAGAGCATGAAATTAACTGCTCAACTCCCCCTCCCCTCCCCCACAAACACACCCCATTCTCTGTGCTTTTCTCTCTCCCTTTGACATTGGCTCTATTATGCACCTCCACTTATTACCCACAGCAAGAGCCAGAGAAGCCACTCCACAACACTACAAAGAGCCAAGCTGACTGGTAATATTTGGCGGCGTCAGGTTTAAAAACGACTATATTGTTTGGCTAATAACATGCACCAGAGATAGGCCGGTCTGATTTATGTGCTGTCGCCTTAGAGATAGTGTGTCTTTGGGTTAGATGGCCTTACCTACCTCCCATAACGCACTCTTCCTGCCACGGACAGTTCCATTGAGTGCAGTGTTTTCGGTCTGTAAACAAAGCTACATTTGCACATAAGTCGCGCCCCCCGTGTGACAGCGCTGGTCCTGCCCCAGTGAGCAGAGTAATGAGCTAATCATGAGCACACCAATAATAAATAGCTCTTGTTCATAGTCCACTAATCCTGGGCGTTTAGCCGCGCAGTCCAGCCCAAAATCAATTACCACAGCTGCCTCCTGGAGTGGGACCGGCACCTGCTCTGCTTGTACATCTCCTCCAAGATTATGGGGTGGAAGCATAACATGAGCTGAGCAAAATCAAAATGTATTGGGAATCGTCTTTTCATACATCAAATTGTGAGTTTCGAGATCCAACACCATGTAAAAAGGGTTCTACATATAGACTTTCATTTCAAATGAGACTACAGCACTCCTTATAGAGAATAGTAGTTTTGCAATATTGTGAACTTCTACCCAAATTGCAAATATTTTTCAATATGAAGTCATTTTCTCACAGTTCCTTGCTTAAACACTACTGTCTGGGCCTCACACATTGTCCCATGTTTTGCATGTAAACAGCATAATAATTTAGTGCAAGACAAATCCACGGTTGTGTTCAGCTAGTGGTGTTCTAATGGAGGCTGTGTAGCACTTGTAATATCATACATATCTGAAGAGATCGTTCTGTTCTGTGGTCCTCTATACTCAAATGCTTACATCACAGTTCACAATGAGGCATCAAAAACACTATTTGAATAATCTCAGTTATTAACATATTTGTCTCTGCCAACAACACACACATACACGTATATATAGATGTATATACAATTTTACAATACAATTTTCTCTATATGTTAACGGTTGAAGGAGAAGTTCTTATTGAGCATCACAGGGCATCACCATTAAAGAACACTGCTCTAAAAGTAAAAGGCCTCACTACATGTAACAGACATGAATGTACCTACATGTACCTGTACAACTGTAACTACAGAAGTAGTTTACCATACCTGAGTGGAGTGAATGAATAAGACTAAAACTCTTAGGGTGTCTTTTAAAGGTATATAAAATATTTAATATATAAAATTAAAACTGTCTATATACCCCCAAACAATTGTTATGCTTAGTATAGATATAATACACAGTCAGTTAGTAACACTTGAGTAATTATTAGATCAGGAGTGACTAGCAGTTTTTGCTTTCAGGCTGATGCTTTCAATAATATAACCCACAGCACGCAATAAGAGCAAATGCCATTCAAACCCATTGCCTTGTAGAGTTTGATTTCTTCTTACATGGAAATCAATAAGGCGGTAATATAGCTGGACTTGGTGATTTGCGAGTCAGTGGAGCTGTGGTGTTTAGAGCAGCTGTCTCTGTGCGCTGATGTGCTCGTATTGAGAGCAGAGATCGTCATTAGCGTCGCAGCGTCTTCTTCCGCTGTGAGCCGCATCCTCAGGACAAGGCAGCCTGATTACACAGAGCCACACAGATCTGGTGATTAGGCACAAGCCCCCAACACATTTACTCCTTTGCTTGGCTCTCCTCCACCTGCAGTGCTACGGGCTGCTGGGAGATGAGAAAATCCTGCTGGATTCAATCATTTGAGTAGTGCACAGGGGTGTGACTATGTTCAATGTTACAGTAGCATCATGCCATTAGATATTTAAAGTGATATTTCTATTAGGGCGGGGCAACATGTGATGAAATCCATCAATTTATCATCTTATTGATTGACCACAATTTGTGTTTTATTGTATTGTATTGTATTATTAAAACATGTCCTCAAGAATGTCAGAAATGACTCTGGACTGCTGTCCATTGATTTCAAAGTAAAACAAGGCAATTAACAATTCAAAATAAACTTCCATCTTTTGAATGGTCAAAGGTCTTCACAAACGGGAAAAGTCACATGACAGAAACCTGTGAATAAAACGTGTAGTCCTGTAGTTTGACTATGATACCTACTCTCCAGTTCTCCTTGTTGTAGTGCTGTGCAATGAATCAGATTTTTGTTACAGTTCTGATTATTGCTTTGATTGATTCCAAAAATGGTGTAGTTGAGGTTCTAAACTCTCAAGTGAGTTGAATTCGCACGTACCTTTAGTGGAAAACTGACTCATGGTTTGTACCTTTCTACTTGAACAATACATTTACAACAGTTTATTTCTGTGAGTCACCTACCATCATTTCTGTTCCTTTTTTCGTTTTAGTCTCTCTTTCTGAGCAAATAATTGTGTTTCATATGGTTTCCATAATCGTGCAACCCCACCTTGTTGTGGCTTGTGAACAAATCAGCTTTTTTTATACAATCTCTCTAAAAATGTTCAGTTGCATTGGGTGTTGTTTATTCAATTCAATATGTTTTATAAAAATCGTAATATAATTCTAAAGTCCTAAAACACATTTTCCAGCATTTCTATTCCCACACAGGTGTGTCTTACAGTCCCAGCTGGAGCTGACAAATATTGTGACACAAATGTAAAGGCGATCTGATGAGAGTGGAGTGTGGCCTGGGGCTAGAGCAGCTCACACTGCTCTCTTGTGGCTTGTTCCTGTGAATGCTTGCTTCTGATTGGTCAGACGGCCTTCATGTCAAACCCCCCCATGGGAGCCGGCCTGTGTTTGGATGGATGTGTTTTTTGGGGGGGGACCAAGGTTAAGGGGAGCTAATTTCACGCCTATTTATTTGCAGTGGTCCCGAGAGAGGGAGGCTCCGTAAGCAGCTGGTTCAGAGGGTCTGCCGGCCGCACAGCACAGACCTGCTCCCTCACCTCATTCCAATCAATTACACTCTATCACTTAAGTTGTTTAGTCCTTCTTAGGGTTTGCCAATAACACTTTGCATTGTTTGTTAATTACAGTTTTACTATTAGAACTGCTCTTTTACAGTACATTTATCATTTGAAATACCATCTCTGATTATTTCTCATCTCATCAGATGTGTTAATCTATGTATTGTATGATTTATTACCAACACATAATGGGAAGAAATGCCATTCATTTGTTTTTCTGTGCATTCATGTTTTTGAATTATAAGTTACATTTTGTCTAAACACACTGTACTGAATGTGACTAGTGAGATTGCTTTAAAATTTGCATTCTATAATTTTAATCTAGGTTTAAGGTTGTCAAAAGTATTGTAAATCAGATACTAATCCATACTAAATTTCATAATGCTACTCATTTGAGCAAGTGTGGCAGGACAGAAATGAACTTTTCCCAAAGAGTTTTAGAATGATGTTAAGCTGTATCAGCATGAGACAAGTATACGCCTGTGGAACAATATGAAACCTACTTGGATGGCTGCAGGATTACTCAGACATGGCCACAGGGTAATATAAAATAAAGAACATTTTTTGTTGCTGTGGGGCCATTTTCATATACATGTATATCTTTGACTTATTAGTAACTAGAATGTATCTAGTTGAAACTGCTTTGAATTTTGCAATATATTCATATTAGTGAATATTGGTGCATATTTAAACAAGAAATAATATCTTAATAACTGTAATACAAGAATCACGTGCATTTGAGAAAACATTGTAGAGGTCCAGAGGTGGGCAGATAATAACATTGCTATGGTCACCCTCTGTCCAGTTCTTGCCAGTGTCATATTTTTGTAATATTAATTCAGTGTTTATAAGGATCACATGCTGCATAGGTAAGACCCAAAGTGCCCACTCTGTTATTATGGCGAGATTAATCATTTCTGATCTACTTGACATTAATCAGTAAAATTGTGCTATTGTGTCAAGATTAATTATGTCCAAACTGTATAAAAATTGTCCCTTACCTTGATTTGAATAACCTTTTCACCGTCTTGTACTTTGTGTGGACTGAATGGGGCCTCTTGTGTTGTAGGTCCATAAGAGATCGGCAGAGCGTCTTCGGGACCTGTGCTGTGCCAACCGTGGGACCTTTATCAAAGTGGGCCAGCACCTGGGGGCCCTGGACTACCTGCTGCCTCCAGAGTACACCTCCACCCTGAAGATACTGCACAGCCGTGCCCCCCAGAGCAGCATGCAGGAGATCAGGCAGGTCATCAGGGAGGACCTGGGCAAAGAGGTGCGCCCAAACACACACATTGGACACACTGCCGATCATCCACGCAAAGGGACTGTTTCATCTCCATCTGTTCTGCCCACAGCCAAAAGAGGCCCTCTGTGGAGTTGCCCGATTGCCAGAACTTATAGAAGATTAAATTAAAGACGTATTTTGAGTAGTAGTGGTAGTAGTAGTGTTATTCCGAGAGTTTGGAAATATTACTTGTGTAAACTGTAAACATGTACTTCCCTTACAAATAATAATGTCCCTAGGCAAGAGTTTTACCCTGCTGCTCAATGGAAGGGCATCTGGTATACAAATCTGGAAGTAACTCTTGCAACCCATTATCCCTGACAAAACGCTGTCTAAATATCTAAATCTAAATATTACAAAAAGCACAGTGGGGCTTGCGGTTAAAAAAATTAATTGATCAATTAATTTCTCCTCTTGATACAGCTGAGATTTGGGATGTGTCCAGCCTTCTGGCCACACTGACAGAAAAGCTTTTGGCCCCCCACCATGGGGCCCGGGGCGCTGTGTTTTCCATAACTCATTTGAACTTATCACAGAGCGCTGTGTCCCTGAGGAGCTGTGCCATCAGCATACATTACCATGTTTATGAACTTCTCCACATGGTTACTAACAGTGGACAGGGCCATTTGTACACATTATACTCTCATTGAACACCAGTTATATTGAAGATCATGACTTATGATCACTCATGAGATCCATCACTTCTTTCTGTCCCTCACTATCCCTCCGTACAATATTTGAATATATTACTGAAAGAATTTAGGCTCAGTAATTGATTAATCACTGTCTGGAACATGTGTGGACTTGTAAACACTAGAAAATATAAACATCTGTCTGTTAAAAAGATAATTTCTTTAAATATTCACTCTCGGGTACAAAACCGTTTGCTTTTAGCTTGCCTCACATTTTGTAAACATCTCCCATCCATTCCACTCCATAACTGATTATTAATTGATTAATTGAAACAATGCAGTGATTTATCTATTGCCACAATAATTGCAAATTTCGGCCAAAGCCTGAAGCCATCTACTAATCCATATATTGTTTGTCTAAGAGAGGCTTCTCTTCTCTACTCTCTCAATACAGCTATGTGTACCTGTAGTCCATGTAGCTTATTAGACCTTTAAGAATAAAACACCATTATGTTCCCGATTATGTCCAGAGTTAGCCAGCTGTGTGCAGTAGTGTTGTGAAAAGAACAACAAATGTTATTAATCTATACTAAGACTAGTATTAAAACTAGATACTTTTTCAGTCGAGATTTATATGTCTGAGAGATTTCATAATTACAAAACAAGTTAGTAATGTAAAATAAAGTACTACTATTCAATGTTGAAATCACATTCTAATGATTGTGTTTTTATCATCACATTGTGAGCAATATCCCTCTAAAGCAGACACCTCTGTGTGGTCTTTCTCTGCTGCTCGTGTTTCTCGCTTAAATCCATGATCCTCTCCTGCAGTATTTCTGTGGCAGAGCGCACTGTTATCTGGCTCTGATCGGACGCTGACAGGCCTCTCTGCCCTCTGTCCCGCTGCAGTTGTCAGAGATCTTTGTCTCCTTTGACGAGCGCCCTCAGGGAGCTGCATCCCTGGCCCAGGTCCACAAGGCCGTGTTGCATGATGGGAGAACAGTGGCAGTCAAAGTGCAACACCCTAAAGTGCAAACGCAGAGCTCCAAGGACATCCTGGTGATGGAGGTGAGTCACAGCACACAGTAGCACTATCGTAGTGTAAACAACAGGCCAACTGTGCTGTATAGATCATGAAAGATAATGAAGATAATCATTTTCAGCTTTCACTTAACAGCATATATGGGCAGGCAATATAAAAAAAAAAAAAACCTTGTCACAATTTTGGTCACCATTACTTTTTATGTATACATCCTTGTATATTTTTATCTGCAAAGAAGAAGTAACTAAAGCCATTTTTATTGTCCGAGATTTCATTTCACTGTGATCACTTCATCCATCCAATCCATCTGTCAATCACTCAGAGGATCACAGGCTGCCCAATAGGACAAGTGGGTGGTGGTAAAAATGTTTGGACATGAGCATAGCGCTGCAATAAACAGAGAAGCACTGAATCACTGTGTGACAACATCAACAAAAAACCATATTGTCACCACATTATATAACAATTTAATTTCTTATTGCCATAACGCCCAGTCCTCACACGATCAGCTTAGTTAAATATTCTTTTTAAGTCAATAATTGGGACCAAAGCTGGAATAGTTATGGCATGTTTGTTTCCTTCTTGTCTACTTTTGAGAGTGAGACTGGCTGAATGTTAAGTAGCAGTCTTTTATTTACAAGCCTACGGGCTACTCTCACTTCAGCACAAGTACTTCCTCTTGATTCTGGAGTTGTTTGATGCAGCTTCTTCTGCTGACCAAATCTCTATAAACGAGTAAGGATACACACTCATCCACTCATGTACCGGTAGTCATTGGATTTTGAGATTTAACGTTGATGGCTCTTTCTTAAAAAGCTGTATAATATACTGCATACTATGAAAATCTAACCGAAAACTAAATTTGCGTTACCACAATTATCAAATTGCAAAGACTGCATTTGTTTTTATTATTTTGTCCTCTGAAATAACAAAATATCTTGTCTTATAAAAAAATATAGTTGTTCTTGTCATTTAGAGCGCTACAAACATGTTCTGTATTGCATGGGATTCTTGTGTTAGTTTATCAGTTGATATTTATCAGATATTTCAGGATTCTCTCAAATGTCAATGTTCCAAGAGTTGTTTACAATGTGCGCTCTGAACAGAATCATATTTTTTAAACGTAAATCTCAAATTTAATTTCAAGTCCTCAAAATGACAATTAGGTGTTTTGTTTTGTTTGTCTAAACCAGGCAGCCATACTCTTAAATGTTATAGACTCATATGGTTTTAAATGTATATGTGTTTGTTTCTTCATATGTTGCGTTGAATGCTCTGTGATTGCATTCCCAGGTGTTGGTCAAAGCGGTCCATTGGCTCTTCCCAGACTTTGCCTTCATGTGGCTGCTGGAAGAAGCTAAAAAGAACATGCCTTTGGAGCTGGACTTCTTGAACGAGGGGAGGAATGCAGAGAAAGTGGCCAAAATGCTGTCTCACTTCCCCTTCCTAAAGGTGTTGAATAGTATAGGTTTAAGTCTAATCCCTCACCTATTTTGTCAGAAAATAATATGTCCCTTGTCTGCTCCTCACAAAATAACACAGGTGCCTAGAATCCACTGGGATTTGTCAACCAAGAGGATTTTAACCATGGACTTTGCTGATGGAGGTCAGGTCAATGACAAAGAGTACATTGAGAAGCATGGCATCAATGTCAATGAGGTACTGCTCCCCCCTTCTCCTGCTTTGACTTTAGCTTTGTCGAGTAAAACCTTTTCATTATGACACATTGGAGGCCTTCATCAGTCAGTAAATAGTCTTGTTACCTCAAATTAAAGGCCCAGGATATTGGCAGAACCAGTATCATGGAGCTGATATCGATACAGCAAAATATCCTGGATCAGTGCCGATGGCTGCAATATTTATATTATAAAAAAACGTATAATTATTTAGGGAATAGAGTCAAAAAATCAATACACATGCATTAAAAGCATACTATTTTGAGCTGGTATTGATACTGGAAAATAGGATCCTTGGATTTCAGAGTGATGAAAAGTGAGCACTGCTATTGTGACTGGTGAAAAGTGCTCAAAATGGCTTTTATAAAGAAGCTGATATTGATGAATATATAGAAACTACCATTATTCTGTGTTGAAAATGACACTGTATTGTATAAAGAATAGTATTGTGACTACATTGAGAGTAGAGCATCAGTTGTGGGATTTGTATGTGGAGGCTGCTGATGGAGGTGTAGCCCTGGGAAAAGCCTCAGTCTTTGTCTCATTCTCTGATTGCAGAGGCCAGCGGTTACTGCCCACGATCAATACACGTTTAAGTGTAGTCACCGTTCCTTAGCCACCTCATCATTATTTGTTTCTATTTTCTCCCTGCAAAGATTTCTGTTTTCACTGCGTCCATAGGTTTCTTTTCCTTTCTTTTCCATTTGCTCTCCTTTTGTCATATGAACAAATGGTTTTGAGTCTGCTTCTTATGGGAATATTTATGATTGATGAGTAGCAAATGTGTTGCTTTTCACTATTCTCAACACGCTGCCAGTAAAAGATGAGGTTCTGCATAGTGCTGAGTGCTTTGGAATTTTTTAGCAACCAGTACTTTACCTGCCTTTATGCATCATACTGGGAAAAAAGTGGAACTTAACAGTAAATCCACTTTTTTGCTACTGAACTATATATGTGTTTTGATAGCATTTTTTGGAAACTTAAGTACAATTGTTAATTTGCAGCTTTCTGATCAATACAGGGCCTCTGCAATTCCTAGTAGTTGGTGACATCACAAAAAACTGCTCTGATTACACCCATGTGTCTCTGACTGGTGAGGTTTGCAGTGTGAATACCTCCTCCACTCGCACTATTTTCTTTAGTCCTTCAGGCACTGGCCAGTTTTGCGGCTCTATTTGAAATGTAGCTATGGGCAGAGTTTAGGTGTTAAGTCCCACTTTCACTTTCTATTTATTAGTGATGGTACCTTGCAAGATAAAATTGATAAAAAACTGATATTTTTTCATACCATACACATTTGAATTATATTTCTTGATAAGCTGTAGCTCCAAAAGCAGTTCTACAATGATCAAAAGATTCATAGTGTCACCTAATACAGCAATCTTTGTACAATTTCTGCAAACCCTTAAATGGTGGCTGTTTTCTGGTTCACCTCCTTTTTACCATAAGTAGCTCATGTTAAATCTAAATGTTTTGCAGCTTTCTGAAAATTTGGGAAAGATCTACAGCGAAATGATCTTCCTTCACGGCTTCGTCCATTGCGACCCTCACCCGGGAAACGTGCTAGTGCGAAAATGCCCCCACAGCGGCAAAACTGATATCATCCTCCTGGACCACGGCCTCTATCAGGTAGGAAATCTCCAGCGGCAGCAGCAGAAAAAGATGATTTCTTTCTAATAATGCAGTCCATTTGTCATGCCGCGAGGCCTTGGTCTGCAGGAGAGTGCACAGGAATAACACGCAGCCACAGACACACTTTATTACCACTAAAAGCTTTCTGATAAACAAGTCATTTGACGTCGTTCACAGCGGAGTGCAGTGTTTTGATTGGCACCTCAGCCATAATGATTCTACCACTTTGTACACGCGCTACACAGTACTCAACACTGCAGGGACACAAACACGGGCCCAAGCATACTTCTACTGACCAGACAAGTAATAAGCGGTAAACAATTCACTTCAATGTTCAGATATTTATGTAATTTGTCGTCTAGAAAACAAGATTTTCTCTAAAGCTGCAAGCTAAATATTGGTGTGCCATTTGTGAAGTTATACTAAAATGTAAATGTCAGAAATATTCAAGCAAAATATGGATTTAGTTTGGGCCAAAGCGCAAAAAGGATTCTCTCTGATCTGAATCCTCATTAACTAAACCACGGCCACTGCAGCTAATCATTAATTGGAAGTAATGCAGCCTCTGTTGCTCAGTGAGTGAATTCTGGAGGTTCTGAGCTTTCACATGAGGCGTAGCTTGTTCAAACACAGAGAAGGAGGAAAAACTTGTGCGTATCTTCTATTTGCAGTTACGGCAATGGCAACCTAGGCTCGATTGTGACTGTAGAACCATTTTGCTGCACTTACTGTGTGGCAGGTTTGTTCTGTGCATTTAAAGCTTACAGAATCTACCCTGGGTACACACTACTGGATTCCTCTATTACGAAATGGGCTGCAGACATACTCACCTCCTAATGCTGACTTGTTTTTTCATATTTTAGTCCTGATCTAGTACCAAATTTAGTCTCTATTTAGACTTGGGACCAACCAGGGTTCCCAGGCTTCAGCGACCCTAACCCTAAAGATCATCTGGAAAATCTCCCAAAACCCATAGACAGCATTTACACAGTATTTTTGAAAGTAGCACTCTCTGGTGACACAGACCCACCCTCTCCCCTCTCTTTCACACATATAGAAGTTCCACAGAGCTCTGAAGGCTTTAGGTATAAAGATTTGTCAGGACTTTCAGTAGGATTATTCTAAAATCAATGCATGTTACCATTACCAAACCCGTGAACAATACCCAATTCCACTAATCAAAATGCATACCTGGCAACACTGCACAAGTTTAATGCCATAGTGTGAACATTCCAGGTGAAGCAATAGTATCTCCATGGAAACAGTGAACCTTTAAGATGAACGAACAGTGAACCTTTAAGATGAACGTTATATTGTGACCACATAATCATGACATCCCTTTTACAGTTCTGCATAAATTGTCTTCACCCATTCCCTCCGCCCACTGAGCCCTGCCCTGTGCCTTAGGTCTTGCAGAAGGACTTCAGGGTGGAGTATTGTAAGCTGTGGCAGGCTCTGATCAACAGGGACCTAAAGGAGATGGAGCAGTCGAGTCGCAGACTGGGTGCTGGGGACCTGTACCCGCTGTTTGCCTGCGTGCTCACCGCCCGCTCCTGGACCGCTGTCAACTCTGGCATCAGCTCTGCACCCATCACCCAGTCAGAGGTGAGGGGCTCTGTGGTCTCCCTATCTTCTGCTTACACTGATATGTTTTTCCATTCCCTCTGCACTTCTGATGCTGGATAGAAAGATACTGTTGAAATGTTTTTAATTTAGTGTTGGGGCTGCAAACTATATCGCAATTGAGTCAAATTTGAATGGTCGCAGTTTACATTCTGTAACATGTCGGGAGGAGGGTCCATCACCTGCTTGTCTCCATTGAGTTGTGAATAGAATGTTCCACAGTATTGCCATAAACTTAAGAATCTCTATGGAGACTTGGAAGACAAATTACTGTATTTTTCGGGCTATAAGGTGCATCTAAAATCATTGCATTTTCTCAAAAATCAACAGTGGCCTTATAATCCAGTGGCCTTATGTATGACCTTTGGTTGTGTTTAACCTCCAACCGATTTGATGTTGTCCACATTAGTCTAATAACGTATTAGTGGGCGAGTCAGGAGGAGTAATATGTTGGCGACATATAGGGCGACTGTGCAACATACCGGTAGTTCTGCCGTGTGCTGTACAAGGACCCAAAATGCACCTGTTAAGAGACATGCACCATGCAGATTTCAGGTTTTGTATTTTAGTGTTAAAACTGAACAATGTTGAGAGGATCCGGGCATGTTTGATGCCCAAATCACCCAACTGTTAAACTTGTATTTTTGTGTTAGCTACAACTGAGTTATTGTAAATGACCTGAATAAAGTTTGATTTATTCGACACGCGTTTTGTTTCGCTTACTGCGCCTTATAATCCGATGCGCCTTATGTGTGGACAATGACAGCAATTTACATTATTTGATACTACGCCTTATAATCCGGTGTGCTTCATAGCCCGAAAAATACGGTACAGGTTACATTTGTGAAGAGGCAACCACACTCACAGAAACAAATTATGTTTTTTTAAGATATTTTTGCGCAATAAATAATACCTGTAGTTTAATGAATGCAAGATGTATTACTTGAATATAATACTGTGGACAATTTAAACCAAAACATTAACATCTCTATGGAAACAAACAAATTGCAGAGCCTCTCCAGAAAAGTTAGGGTTAGGGTTATAGTAGCACCTTTAAGTAACATAATTTTGACAGCAAATTACAAAATATCCTGTTATGGCTGAAACCTGCTAAGCCTGTAGTTTAGATCACCACAAACATGTTCTGAAATGTATAGGATTCTTGTATTAGTCAGTAATACAAATCTGAGTCTTTTCTCAAATGTTACTGCTGCTAGATAGACTGATTATCATAAATAGATAATATTGTGGATGTACTTTTGAAGATATGCAAAATTAAAACTGTAAAAATGCAGTTGTGTAGTGTAGTATATAGTGATATTTCTACACTTTTGTCGGTGGTTTTACAGTTATTTCACACTTGTTTGATACTTAAACCTGAACAGATACAATTAGAGATTAGCACATACTCCAAAATAAATATTAAAGCTAATAGCGTTTGCAGTGCTTGTTACATAATTGCAAGTAGATAATTTTTCTAAATCGGCCTTAGTTGACAATAACACTCTAGGGCCTAGTTGCACAACAACTGTTTTGGTCATCTAATAAATTTGCCCATTTTCATCATAGACCATCTTTATTCTTGCTAATGCTTGCTAATTGCTAAAACGGCAACAACAACACATGTTTTTGTGACTTCTGTCAGAAAGCTGCATGGATAGTTTCATGGGAGTGTGAGGAGAATAGAGGTTGCAATGAAGGCCTGTCATAACAAATTTTAAAGTATGATATATTGTTAAAGTAAATATAAACAATAAGCAATATTTCCACTCATTTATGTCAATGACACAATAACCCAAGAGCAGATTTAATCCAGAAAAACTATTCTAATCTAAGTAATCAAAGTGAGGTTATTAATTTTATGGCCTAACTCTTATTGTATACTCAAAAAAATACAGGTGACAGGTCTGCTAAAACTGTTATTGTTGTACTCCTATTGATGAAATTTCAGATGTTGTGTATGATAAAGTTCAGTGAATATAGACTGCAAAATCTACTCCAAGGCCATACTCGTACAGCTGCATTGTACTAGTAACTATGTCTTAATTCAACAGAAGTTCTAATGTCCCCCTTACATGTACAAATGTATGTGAAGAAATATCCCAATTATGACATGATATATTAGGTAATTAAACAGTTTTCCCTTCAGTGAAAGAGAATCCTTAACAACCTTCTCAGCGCTCTGTGATCCTATTGCTGTGTCTTTGTAGTGTCCTTTGGTGCACCCTCCTACTCAAACTCTCTCTCCTCTCTTGGCTTTTGGTCAGCCTATTATTGCAGTACTCACTTTACAATGTGTGCTTATGGAAGCTTTCTTATGCAAATGAACCACTGTCGCCTACTCCCTACCCCGCTGACAGCTGCTTCACTAACCAGCCCTTCGATAATTGCTACTAATTATTGTCCCCCAAGAGGGACTGGAGAGTGCATTTTAGAGTCAGCAGAGAAATACTTCAGGAGAGTGCACGGTTGGAAGGACGCTTTACTCTGTCAACATTGCGTTGTGCTCTTATTTCACTCCATAGGAATATTGCAGCAAGACTTAAAGTGGTTTTCTTGTTTTTCTCATTTTTATCTTGTTTGGTGGAATAGCTCTTGATGTTTGCAGTTGATATAAAAGAGCAGAGTTAAAGGAAATCCTTCTATGTCATCAATACACAAAATTCCATCCAAAATGAAGGGACAATTTATGCACAGCGATAAAAAAATTGACAATTAATGCTTTTGTTTTACAAAACAAATTTAACTATTGTTTATTTTAATAACATAAAATTCATTCATGTTCATTAAATTATTTTGTTATCAAATTATTCCTACTGTGTAAGACAAGCATAACCTTGCCCTTGTTGACATTACATTTAAACAGGTATAGTATTTCCTCATCACACACATCCGCTGCCCATGTCCAACCAGGATTTAAAATGATAAACTTCTCTACTCCACTAGGTCGGCTTGAGTTCTAGTGCAACCAAAAATGTATTCTTCCTCTTGAAATTGTCTCCATTACACACTAGGTTAAATGTTCTTAAAAATCTTAAATATAAATTTCCCTTCATTAGCAGTTGTAAAAGCTCTGAAAATTGACTATAAAACATTTATGTTACAATAACCATGATCCTATCTTGTCACTTCCAATTGATTCAGGGATTGCAGATGAAAACTGGCTACTCAGCTCTAATCTGCTGCCTAACATTGCTTTTATGAGCGTACATTGTCCCTTCAAATAAAGACTAAAATAAACTATCTCCACTGTTAACACACAGGCCATCAGGTAATTCAAGTGCTGAATGTGCTGAAACGCTCTTGTTTCTTATAAATTCAGTTGAAATACAAATTAGATTAAGTATAGATATCAAAGGAACATGGTAAACCACGGTAAAAGCTTTTGGTTCCTTTGTGTGTGCAGGATGTGGAGATCCGCACAAACGCGGCACGCTACCTGCCTCAGATCAGCGAGCTGTTGAACCGGATCCCTCGTCAGATGCTGCTGCTGCTGAAGACCAATGACCTGCTGAGAGGCATCGAGAGCTCCTTACAGACCAGAGCCTCCTCCTCCTCCTTCATCAACATGTCCCGCTGCTGTGTGCGCGCCCTGGCCAGGTCAGTCAAGGAGAACGGGCAAACTTCTGAGGAAATGTTCCTTTCATTTTCTTTTGGGTGGGTCGAGAAAGATGTTTGAGAAGTGACTGCAAACAGTAGACTAGGGCTTGGTGGTCCAGTGAGGATGATTTGCTGTTTAGGCTCATCATGTTTTGTTTACCCAGATTCTCTATAGTTCATAAAAACAACAAAAACAAATGGATTCCACAAATATTTATTATAGTCTGAGAGACACTTCCATTGCCAGGATTTAATGTCAGAAATATTACTGCACATGAAAAAGACAATCTGTGTTGGTATTCTCTGCTCATATTTGAACCAACATGGTGCTGTTTTGTGTTTTTTGGCAGGCACAAGAGAAGCAAGTGCAGGTCGAGTCTGAAGCGCCTGCACCTGTCAGTGTGTGAACAGGTGACTCTGTGGAAACTCACTGTGTACCAGGTGTGTGTCTGGCTCCGCTCCTGTGTCCTGGGACAGTGGCTCTCTGCTCTGTTTGGACTTGTGCACACAATACACACATGATGGACCAGAAATCTCACTATTCCCAACTCTGCCGCAGATTTTAACATATTGTCATTTTGTTATTTAATATTTGTTTTAGAAATGTTACAGTGATCAATGGTTCTCATTGGTGTGCGCATACATGTTTTGCTTCCCACACAGACTGATCATGAATGACGCACTGACTTTAACTCCATCAGGAACTGTTCTGTGTACGTTTCAGATCTACCTCAAGGAAAAAGCTTTGTGAGAAAGGTGACCCCAGTGTCATTTCCTGTCCTGTACCTTCAAACTCAGCACTGCAGACATTTTAATATTCACTGTCAGTTCATACATTTTATTTGTCTTTAATGTTTTGTGCAATACAATGGAACAATGTCAATAAATCATCTGCAGTGTTTGTATAAAACTTAAGAGCAGAGTAACATTTATCAGCTTTTAACCATATTATAACAGTTTTCCCTCCTTGATCATGAGTTGTATTTCTAATCATTATTGCATATTGGAGCAATTCTGTATTATCGTGCATTCGAGGCTTGTGTGGTCAGAAACCGTTTACCATCTACCCACTCGACACACAGGGTTAAAAAATGGCAAGTAGACATTTTTCAAGAATGCAAACACATAAATGTATGTTGTTAATACATTAAAACGGCACTGTGACGAGACAGGGCCTATCAGCTCTGTAGTTTTTAAATGGAAGTCAGTGGACCAGTTACTATTATTAATAGATATGAAATCAATAATACTGTTTACAAAGAACAAAATCTAAAAGGCACAATATGTCTTCTTTAAATAAAGGCAGTACTTGATGTCAAAATTATAGTTTTGGTAGTTTTTGGTTTTTTTTCAATCCTTCAGACATGTGCTAAAACATGCCTGTAACTGTGCTTTTTGAGGTTTGAGTATCACAGTTTGTTGACAATACTTTTTAGGCTTTCTATCAGCTTAAATACTTTTTTTTAAAGTCTGGCTTGATTGGACATGGCGGCTGTAATGTGAAATGGGGTGAGAGAGGGTAGAGACATTCAAAAAATAGTCATGGAGCCTGGAGACAACCTTCATCAGAATGATAGTGACTACGTGTTTGCAACGCCTTAAACCACTAGACCACCAACATGGTTTTGTGTTGGGGGTTTTTTTCCCTTTATTTCTTACATTTTGATCTGTGTGACTCGTGGCCTTTATGCCCCTCCCTCCACATCCCTGCCGCAGTGGTCTGGTGAGTGAGGAGATGACCAGTGCAGGGCTGGAGGTACAGAGGGCTTGAGTTGATTGCAGATGGTGATTAGGTGAGGAGCAGGTGGGATGTGAAGCAGGACACGTCATCAGACACTGACCACCCCACCTGCCTCCACCACTCTACTGTAATCAACAAAAGGAAGGCAACACTGCCAATAAAACTTCTAAAATATTGGTAAAAAGGATAGTATTTTTGCACAAATGGAGAAACAGAATAAGGTCACATCTAACAGAAAATCATACTTTACCAGACCTCTTGTTAACTGTTATGAGCACATATTGAAGGCATTTAAAAATATGACTGAATGCTCTGTGCTGTTCTGTTCCCACTGTAAACATCTTGCAAGGGACTAAAGAACTTACTTCTCTATAAACTTGTAGAGAAGTATATAACATAGTATAATGACTGATGTGATTGAAGTGTATGTTTCAAGATTAAACATTAGAAAGAGTAGACAAAAATGAACAGTTATCCAGGAATTGTAGATTTTTACTAGTGTCTGATGATATGTCAGATTATTTAAATGTCTGGTCGCTGTGCATATTGTTTTCAATAGTCATAGAATAAGGCTTAGCCAACAATATTTTCCCCGCGTGGTCAGTAAACACATGTGCGTTGAAGACTCGTTTTTGATTGGTTCGTGGTTCGGAGGCCTACACCGACCAGACCACAGTAAAAAGCCCTTTAAGTGTTTACAATGTTTCAAATGATTCTGTCTTCATCGTGTCCCGTGCGCTGAGTAAAAACGGAGACGTGCTCGTGTAGTGGCTCTGCGCAAGTGCGTGGACGCGCCCGCGCACAGCCCGCGCACGCGTGGAGGGCGGGCCGTGGACGCTCAATGTTGCCCGCAGCAAGCGCACGCAGCTCTGAGCGCCACACGGGCACCCACTGCACCGCGCTCCACGAGGCTGTCCGCGGACCCACGGCACGCGCATTCCGCTCCCGCGCCAGCGCCGCACCGCACTGGGACTAATGACTGCCGCCTCACTGGAATGTACCCGGGATTTTGCTCTGTGGATTATTCTGGATGCTTTTGAGCCAAGGTCAGTGCGCACCGCTCTCTGCTGCGTTAGACACATTTGGGCCAAACACCGAGGAGGATCTGATTTCACAGAAATCTGAGAGCCAAAGGTTCGTGTTTCTAGAAACAGGCTAAAGACCTGTCACTTCGTTTACAGAGCTCTTTTCGTTTGTGTGCAGCTGGAAAAGCGTCATGTCTGAGCCGTGCCAGGTGTGTTCTTGCGAGAGCGAGCCGCGGCCTTGCATTACGCAGGGGTCTCATATGTTTTATCTGCTGTGTTTTGTTTTTAATTGACCAAAGCTCGTTTATGGGAAAAAAGGTTAGACGAAAAGACACAGAGAAATGCGTCGGATGTCATCGTTAAAGTGTTGGACCGCACCAGAAGCGCTGCCTTTACCTTCTGTGATGATGAATAATGAATAGTGCGTTGGGCAGGTGTCGAGTGTCTGCATTGTTCTGATCTGCAGCTTTAACAAACGTAGGCCTAAAGAAGCCATTTCCACTGATGGAACAGAAGTGTAGGATAGACGGTGCACTAAAACCAGACTGCGTCTCTCTTCCACCGCTCACAGTCGCTCCACCTCGAAGTGGTAATAATGTGAGGCCTATTATTTGGAGAGAGATACAATACAAATATATTATTATTATTTTTTATCTAAATGTTTCTTTTGATATTTTCTTTACAAAAAGACAGCTCGTTGACAAAAGAATGTGTGGCTCAGTGAATGCCAATGCGGAATGGGAGACAGTTACAAATGAAATAGACATTGTGTTTGATGCGTGTGTCACGTTTCTGCCTCACACACACACACACACACACACACACACACACACTGTTGGGTCCAGCCCCTTTCCTCGGCATCTGAGTAAAAGCAGATGTGGCGCGTGAGCTTGGTCTCCAGCTTCGCGCGCACTGACCGTGAGCGTCGGCGTGTGTCGGATTGAGGAGTTAATGGGATTAGAGTCTAGTGTTAATGCGAAGGGATTCTCTGCTCGGGCTGCTCCGCACGGGCGTGCCTCCGCTGCGGGCCCAACATCCTGCACAAAATGGCATCTGCACAAATCAAATCAAACTCTTCTCCTTTATGTCGTACAAAACACCTGATTTGTTTCGTTCATTTCGTTCAAATAGACCTATTGCGGTTAAAAAAAATAAAAAATAAAAAATGCTTCTTAGAGTAAGGTTAATTATTTGTTGAATTATGTGGGAAGTGACAATGAACTAAATTAATTGTGTTTTTTACATGAAAACAATCAGATGTGATGTAGCCCTGCTGTGTGCGCACGTCTTCAGCAGTGATTGCGCTGTTTCTGCACTTTTGGGGCTGGCTCTAATAATATGAAAAATGATGAGAATTGGGAAGAATACAGTGGTCTGCCTCCTCAGGATTGCGCTTGCCAGCTGAAGTGCTCCTGAGTCCACTGGTGTTGCTTGTGCGTTACATAAGGTGTGGTCTTCTCAGTGGGCCTTGCTCCATCATTAATATATCTGTCAAAGGGGGAAAACATGATTAAAAAATAAAGAAATGCAAAATACAACATAAGTCAAATGTATCTCGGCTCACACTGGTATAGGCCTATTGACTCAAAAGTCTAACTCAGGAAATGTTTCTTTTTGCCAAACTATCGGTGCGCAAAATGCTGGATGTCTGAGCGGACATAAGGATGTTACATAATTGTATCAGTAGCGTGGGTGCGCGCGTGCGTGTAGTGGGTGTGTCTGGAATTGTATGCACGTGCGCGTGCTTCGGGAACTGTTATTCACTTGTATCCATCTTTACTCATTTACATGTAACTCGGGCCTCGTGTGTGTAACTCGTGCGCCTTCCGTATGTGAGCATGCTCCACGAAGCTGTGTGTTTGCGCGAGCATGTGCGCGTGCGGCGGGGTGAAGTGGGTGCTCTCTGTCGGTGATGTAATGCCGTCAAGGCTCTGCAGCAGAAGCACAGCGGCTCTCACACCTTCCTCACACCAGATCCGATTGGCTCTCATGGTTCTAAATATCCAAATGGTGTTTGTGCGTAAAGGGAAGTAAAGGTGCGGTTTAGATGTTATGAGCTGTTCTCTCCTGAGAGACAACACAGGTGTGATCATGTGACCACACTGGGGACTGTCCAGTAAATATGGCTTTGTATGTTAAATAATGTGTTTGGTGATAAATTAGTTTTATTTATTTTTTTTCGCACACCTATGTGCAATAATGCTTTTAAAACTGTCTCCATCCTCGTTTTCAACAATGATGATTGCTTTATTTTTCCTGTCAAATGTATTCTTCTCAGCACGCTTTTTTCCATTAATGTGTGGGAATATTTTTTCTGGTATTTTCCATTTTCTCAAGTTTATAGCCTATGCATTTGCCTGCTATAGGCCTTTTACTGTAGGCCTACGTGAAAATACGCTTTAAATAATCGACATGTTTCTTACTGTTTGTAGCTATATTTCCATACGTGTGTTTTCCATATTGATATGGAGGCTGTGCTTGTGGCCTGGAGCGGCAGGCGCGTGCACGGCTGTGGTGACATGCATGAGTGAAGCACTACACGTGTACGCGCCTCTCAGCTGATATGATCTGAGACCGAGAGACATTTTGTTACACATCCGGTGTGTGCGAGTGTGAGGGTGTGTGAGCCCTGCACCTGCTGTAAAATCACTGGCAAGTGACGTCTATTTAAGCACAAAGGGGCTCCTGGTGGGCCGCTTTTATTTGCATCAACACGCGCGCGTTTGCAGGCGGCCGCGGCTCTTAATAGGATTCAGAGCGCGCCGCCTTTTGTCCGCGCTGATGTGGACTTGTCTCTGCTGGCTTTTTCAAAAGAGCCTTTTCACGGTCAACAATGATCAGGCCGTTTAGCCTTTTAACCCCAGGCTCTCTCTCTCCATCACACACGCGTACGCACACACACCTGACACTCTGTAATCCAATGCGTAGAAACTGTATTAATAGTATAATATATGCATAGTATTATAGTAATAATATTCCAAAAGAAGTATATACATACATATGTCAGTGAAAAAACACAATTGGGCTCTGGATGGTTACGGAATATAAGGCAAATAATTAGTTCCATCGTCGGTGCAGAAGGAATGCGCGGCGTGGCTGTTGATAAGAGTTATCCGCGGAGAGATCTGGCACAGTAATCCCCGGAGAACGGCCCTGCCCGCCGCTGATAAGAGCGACACAAGTGCTCAGAATAAAGGCGTGTGTGTGGACATGGATACAGTAGAGGATACATGGCACCAATGTAATCATCTGTCACATACTGTGCAACGAAAATATATCCTGAACAATCCCACATACTAGCACAAAAGGAGATGTGAAATTGTTCTGTAGCCCGTGTCCACCATTACAGGCCCATAGTCTTTAGAACCCGTGTATATAAAACCATCGTTAATAGTTCATTTGTTTATAATTGATCAAGACAGAGGCACGGTCACTAAAATACTCCTGCTTGATTGGGCTGATTGTACTGTCAGCTGCCCACGCGTATTGTAAAAGAATATTGCACTGACATCTCATGTGATTTTGTCAAAATAATAGCTGGCAACAAAGTTATCAAATTGGTTTATGCATTTTATCTGATCTTTGATGTTTAGTTACATGATATGCTGCATTTAAATACATTTAATGGTATTCCTTGCATTTGGCCTAACGTATATGATAGGCCTTTGATATGAAATAAAAAGGTTTTGGTTCAGGATCTAAAAACACAACTTATGGTCACCTTTTTAATTTAACCTCTTTGCAATTCCAGGCGTATAAAAATGCAGTCCTATTTTCTGCAGACCATGCCGATCAGATTAGTCTTCATAATTATTGATTTAGTGGATAGTTCCTGGCCTGTATCAAAGGTGAACAGAATGCGTTTTGAGAGCTGGCGTGCACAGAAGGCTGTCTCTCCAAACGCTGGTCAGATAAGGTGTCTGTCTGCAGACTGATCGCCCGCGCGGCACCGAGAATAATGACTTTCATTTACTGCGCAGATGACCGATAAGTGCGCGGCGCACTGAAGGACACGACGCGCGCGGTGCGCACAAACTTTCCTGTGCGTCATGCCACGTGTCCAGGTTCTCCACAGAACATAACTCTGAGGCACAAGTGGTACTTAGACATTAGGATAGGTTTTTGTCTTCGCCTAGCCACAGCTAGTCTATTTTGATTTGGGACATTTATTTTCGGTGTTCTAAATCACGACATTTTTTTATTCCCATCGGTTGGCCCTAAACACTTAACTTATAGGTAATGACTACCGACAGGCGATACTGTTTTACAGAGGCTAAAAGCTAAAATGAAACAGAGAAAACGTGAGGTGAAAGTCTTTGGGTGAAATAAACGTGTCGTGAGGCTATATTCAAAGCTAATCCCAAAATTGTGGCCTACACAATGGCCATGCCACCATGATGATGAATCAGAAATTAAGCAAGCAAGATGAAAGCTATTTCCAGAGTCCCTGCCAATACAAACGGATCTATTCATTCAAGGATCTAACTAATCACCTTCAGAAGCCTCCAAAGGACCTGTGAGAAATATTTTCTTAGAATTTAATTATTTTATGTGTCCTCTGTGTGTTAATAATGTTAAGGGGGCAATACTGAAAAAGTCAGCGAATTAGGTGTCTGCTCAAATTTAAAGATGTCATTGTACTGAAGAGCATCTTGCTGACCATGTGTATTCTTGACAATGCTATTGGTTTACTGAAGAGCATCCTGTTATGAATTTGTTTAGACTCAGGGCATTCTGGACAATGCCTATTGTTGTAGAGCATCCTGCTTGGGATCGGTTTAGACTCAGGGCACTCTTATACAATGCCAGTTATATGATAAACACAAGGTGCTATAAAACCAAGGATGTTGTAAAACAAGCAATGCTCTGTCAGGCAGGCCACGGTATATAAGTGAGCCGCTCCCACTGTACTACGGAGACGGTTTGAGAGAGACGGTTTGTTAGAGACTGTGTTGAAGAGGAGACAACTGAATGATGACCTGTATCTGCATCTGCTTGAGTCAGAATTAAAGTAACCATACGCAACTACATCAAGTCTCCTGGACTCTTGTTTTTGATTGCCTCAAAAAGCTGACAGACCCACAGGACCTGTTCCCTTCTAAAGGCCTAAAACAAGTCCAAAATGGGACTATCCCAGGTCTTAACTAGGGATAAATCAGGTCTAGAATAAGACTACACAACTGTTAAACTTGTTCTAAACCTGGACTAACTCAAAAAAATGTGGATTAAATTGATGTACCAGCTGAAGTAGCTCACATACCATCAGTGTCGGCACCGTTTGAGAAACACTGCTTTAAATGTGTCTGTAGAGGCTGTATGACTCTAACCTTGTTGTTTTTGTCTTTCACAGATGGGCATGAGACAGGCTCGAAGATTCCAGTCCAGCTGCTTTTCCCAATGGACAACACGGAAGAGGAAAGTTCATTTGCACTGAAAGGATCTCTACACCTTCTGCCTTCATTCCAAAAGCACCTCCTGCATTCACTGACAATGACCAGAACAGAAATGGCTTTAGACTGTTAAATATGACTGTTCTGATACTGTCCTAAAATCATATTTTTATAGAAGATATTTTTTGAAAATCTTTTTGCAGCCGACATCAATTCGAAGTGGATCTGCTCAGATCCCTGAATATTTGAATAGAACTGCCAATTCTTCACAGCTATGGATCTTGTACATTTTTGTATCCAGCTGCAGCTTCTGATGAGCACATGTTTGGGCCTGGAGTTCCTGGGCACTCCAGGACAGTGGGCGCGCTACCTCCGCTGGGACGCCAGCACCCGCAGTGATCTGAGGTTTCAGATTAAGACTGCCTCCCCTGATGGAGTACTGCTTTACTTTGATGATGGGGGCTACTGTGACTTCCTGCTGCTGTCCGTGGTGGAGGGCAGACTGCAGCTGCGCTTTAGTATCGACTGCGCAGAGACCAGTGTGGTGACAGACAAGAGGCTGGACGACAACCTGTGGCACTTTGTCATGGTGAGCCGATACAACCTGCGCACTGTGGTGGCTTTAGATGGACTGGCCAAAGCCGATGAGGTGCGGCCCCAGAGGCAACTGATGAAAATAGTCAGCGACCTCTTTGTAGGAGGCGTTCCTCAGGACATCCGCAATGGAGCCCTCACTCTGCCCACAGTCAGGAGCATGCCTCCATTCAGAGGAACCATCACCGAACTCAAGTACGGTAACAGCGCCCCCCTGCTCCTGGGAAGCCTCAAAGTCCCCCTGGAAACTGAGGGCTGGTGTTCTGTCAACCTGTGTGAGAATGGCGGCACCTGCTCTGTGGTGGATGGACAGCCAGTGTGTGACTGCTCCAAAACTCCATACAAGGGCCGCTTCTGCAACCAAGGTAACCCTCTCTCTGCTATCTCTGCTGCCGAGGCTTAAGGCTCAGCTTGGGGGACACTGTTCCTATTAGGTGTGTCAGAAGATGAAAGAATACCTTTTGCATAGATAAAAAAAGAGCTGAGATGATGTTTTGTAGAGAAGGTTTGGGACTGACACTGTTTAAATGTTTTTTCTCCCAGACTCTTGATGCTGCTCCTGTGTGTGTCTGTATGCTGTGTGTGTTTGTGTATGTGTGTACATGTGGGTGTATGTGAGCGGACTGGGGCAGAGCTGTGTGAGCTGAGATTATCAGCTGCAGGTTAATGACATGAGTCCTGTGGCTGCTGATAAGGAGCCGGCCCATCTCTTTGAGCCAATCGAAGGCGGCTGGGTTTCTCTTACATTCTGTTGTAAATCAGTTGTGCTCAGTGCTCCTGGCAGACACCGCTGCAGTTGGGTGAATACACTGTACTTTTGTGCTGGAGATGGGATCTTCTCACTGTCTATGGATCTCACAGCTCATTTGTTTATGTATTTCCTGTCTGTAATTAAGCGTTTGGACAGCATCCACACAAATACATAATTCAGTTGGGTCTCAGTCACAGACAATGGCCGAGTGGAGCTGAAATTCCAAGATTAGCTTTTTTATCTCTGGCGTGGCGCTCTTCTATAAGGGGGGTGCGGGTGGGGGATGGGCCTGCACCTCTGTCTATTCTCCGGCGCTTCTATTTGAGAAGCTTTGTTTTGCTCAATTCATTAAAGGCATTAATGAAACGCACAGTGCCTCCACCAACCAGTCCATTATTACATCTTTTATTACATCTACGAGCAGTCTCCACCCGCCCCGGTGCAGACATTTCCTATAAGAACAGGGGGCACAGATGGTACAGTATAACGGATGAAAGAACAGAGTCACACAGAGGACAGAGACAGGACAATGATGGGTCATCTATGGGACAGACAGAGACAGGACTAGAACACAGAGACAAGGAACATATATGGACTCTTCTTTTACAGAGATGGAACAGAGATGGAACAGCACACTCTCAGTTAGATATTTTATGCACTAAAAACATAACTGTGTATGGACCTGTTTGTTACCACATTGGTAATGGGTCAAATGGCTGCCGCCCCTCATGTCCCTACCCACAAAGGGCAGGTCCAGGTCTGTTCACTGGATATGGCCAGTGTTGTGAATCATTCATATGTTTCGAGTATAAACAAGGGAGCTCTCTTTCACAGACTACACGCCAGACTAACTCACTGTGAAAGTTTAGCAGTAAGGATACCAAACTGAGCAAAGAAATGCTGCAAATATGCATTGTTCTGTATGGATTGTTTGATTGTCTGTCATGCTTAATTGAAATGGTGTTAGGAAGAAATGCTGTTGTTGAACTGGTGATTGTCCCTGTTGTCTTTAACTGTTGACTTGTGTAATTGATGAGGCTGCAATTTTGCACTTACTGGAAATTTGAATGTGTCATATTCAGAATACAGGCCCTAGTCACTCATGTAGAGCAGTTCTGGTGTGAAGTTTATCATGTTTAACTTAAAGATGAACTGTAAATCTTTTCTTCCTGTCTGTATAAAGATGCTCAGTAGAAATATGGCATCAGACATATTTTAGATTTAGTTTTTAATTGCTATTATTATTTGTATTTTCCACAGATCTTACTTGTTGGCTTGGCAGTGTCACTTGGTTGTCTTCATGAAGATCATATGTATATAGATATAGATATAGATATAGATATAGATAGATAGATGTACATATAAATGGACACTAACCGGCAACTTCCAATATAGGAAGAGAGCTATTTTGTCTATAAAAAAATTCTATTCCTAAATGGAACTCAGCTTAAAACTGCTAGCCTCATGAGCTTCATTTGACTGGACCTCATCGGCTTTGGCCAGTCTACGCTCTGGGTGATGTCACAATCCCTTAGGGCACTTCTTATACAGTCTGTGATGGAGATAGAAAAGTTGTTTTGATAAAACAGTGCGATCGTCATGGTGAAAAACAAGTGACAAACCAAAAATGTTACATAATGCACCTTTATGATACATCAAAAACAGTTCCTTCTACCAACTATTCTACATTTATGAACAAATATAGGTGACTGTGGTTCTCGGTGAATTGAAGAAACCACTGAGTGTGCAGAACATGCATATGGCTGTGCTGTTTGCCAGCCCTCTGTATGGCCTCTCCAAAGTGTGACATGATTTTGCATGGAGCCAACATGCAAAGAGCAGTGTGCTAATCTGAGCTCTGTTTCCTTGTGTCTGTTTCCCTTCAGAGGTCACCCAGAATCTGCCAGGTGAGTTTTGTACACATCTCATTCTTAAACTGAACAGAATAAAAGTAGGGGAGTCCCGGGTGGTGCAAGGGTCACTGTGGACAGATGGTGCTCTGCCCTCACCGGTCTGGTCTGGCCACAGTCGAGAGAACAGGAAGTCAACCTGGACACTTTAACCAAGATGCTTCTGAAAATGCAATATGCTAAATGTATGGATTTATTTGGATAGAAAAATAAATTCATTGTGCAAAATTACTTATTTATTTATGTATTTATATCTGAATAATCAGTAATCATTATCTAGACTACATTATATCCAGACTACCTTATATCGCAAAGACATTGGTGTTATTAAACCAAACTGTCAATAATACACTTAATTTTATTATTCTCTATCAAGAAGTCTTCAGATTAGTTAACATTTCAAGTTTTTTTTTTAGATATAAAAAATATTAATAATCTCAATATAATACAAAACAAGTATAATTTGCTGGCTTGTCCTCTACTAAAATAATCATTAGTTGCAGCTCTGTTGTAAAGTCATGAGACAAGATGTGTTGTTCTCTGCACAGGAAATAATAATACCTAAATTATTTAAAAATAAAGATTTATTTTACCATGAGGCATCTGTATTGACCAGCAGCTATGATCCAGGTTAACTCCTGTTTTCTGAACAGCGCCACCTATAGACTGGGACCAGGGACTAGCCAGTCTGTCCCATTCATCTTAACAAACTTCTCTTAGCTTCTGTGTGTTCTTTACATTACAATACCACAGTATTGTAAGGCAGTGTTCTGATACTCTCCTCTCCTTTCCTCTTTAAGGCTTTGCACATATGATGGCAGAACAAGGTATGTTCTCCCACATGTTTAAACTTTATTATAACATGCTTGATATGGTGTGATTGTGATGTACTTTACGGCCCAACAAAGATACAGCTCAACTCCCTGTCACCGAATACAATGGACTTTTGAGATCTCCAAATAGATCTCCAAATAGAATAGAATTACAAAGAATACAGATGTGATTACAAATGTCACAATTATAATAACTTTAGGGAGATTATCCTTCGATTTTTACAGTAGTATTTTCAACATTTTTTAGCATGACCTTTGTAGTTATGCTGAAATGGCTGTGATTAGCTCTGAGCTCTTTGTTCGGCTGTAGTACGATGTTTGGACAGTGTGTCTCTGATACTCGTGATCTGTAGCCCTTAAAAGTGACACAAAAGAGAAGGTTTTTCATCATTCTTTTTCATCATTCATTTTTGCCAACAAAATTATTTTATAATTTTACTCACTGTTGAGAAATTTTAAGCAAGTCGTGTTTTAATGTGGTCACCTCCTCAAAGAGACATCTGGAGTTGTGCTTTGTTTTATTCACACATGCTTTAGTCATTTATTATTAGTCTGATGACATCTCCAAAGCTCAAAAGGCTTAGTTTTCAAATATTTTTCAGTCAACAGCTACGTTTTTATCTTTAGTATAGTAGAAATTGGAAATCTCACAACTGACATTATCCAAATAATTCTGGTGACGCTGTGTGGTG
>JACN01104995.1:0-11643 GCA_000787155.1 Scartelaos histophorus | reverse complement strand
TGTAACCATGGTAACTGCTGAACATCCTTCCATAGATATACATGTAGAAACCCCCCAGTGTGATGTCACTGCATAGTATTAATACCTGCTGAAACAATTATCATTTCAAATACTTGGTATCCATTACTATCTGGATATTCATGTTAGCAATCCCGCTGTGCAAATCTTGTAATTCCTTCATTTGCTTTTAACTTAAGATTTAGTTTGTACTCAAGGAAAAAAAACATAAATAACATGGAAAATGCAAAAGCTTATCAGTATTATTGCTAGAAAAATTAAACACAAAATAATTTCAATTTAAAGTCTAGTAAATACCGCCGGATTTAGTTACCATTTATGTCCTTTTTTACGAGTTTATGAGCCCTACACACAGACACACTTTTTCCATGATGTTTCTTCTTTATTTCCATTTTATTTACACCGTAGATTCACTGAAGGCATCAAAACAAATGAATGCACACATATGGCACGTAGTCAAACTTTTTGACTGGTAGTGAACATATGATATTTTCCATAAATCTTGTATAACAACAGTAGATGTTTCCGAGACTTTACCACACTGCAGCCCGGCTCTCCTTTGCACCACTATGCATGGAGAATCTGATTTGTTTTCCCTTGTACACTCATCAGTTTAAGAAGTCAGCCATCCGTTACTTTTTTAATCTCCATAATGAAAGTGTTTTAATGCCTCCAATTTATTGCCTGGGCAGCCAACAGAATAATTAGCTTTGTTCAGGTTTTTAAAAAGACAAAAACACCAGAAGAACAACAGTTGAGTTCACAGAATATAATCAAATGCATTGCTTATTGTACCTGAAGCTATATTGGACCAACAATTGATTTGGCGATGTATTTTAATTAATCAACCATTTTTTTTCATGTATTTGAGCAAAATGTGTCCTGCTAGTACGGATATATTGCATAAGCAGCTCTCAAATGACGTTTGTTCTGCCTCTAATTATAAAGCATGCAGTTTGAGAATAAGGAAGTGCGCGGTTAGCATATAAGTTACCATTTGTTAGCACTAATGTAACTTTGACTTATTTTAAGTTGTGAATAGAACTTATACAGTCGTCATGGTGAATAGGACGCAAACTGTTTAAAAATGGACTAGTTATTTTTTTCACTTTTTTAAGACAAATCAGGTACAGTGTAGGTTTGTCAAAAGTATCAAAAATCAGATACTAATTTATATTAAAACTAGTACTGAAACTAGAAACTATGAGTAGATATCAACAGTAACACGTACATCTACTTGTCTCCATGGAGATATTATTGCTTGATCTGTAATGTATTGTGGTGCTGCAATCTCTTGTAGGTTTGTCATCATCTACGTGGAACATTTTAGACAATGCAATGACGTTTCCATGGAGACAAGGAAGCGACGGACCCTCCACTAGAAATGTTACGCAGTACACCTTTAATATTTTCGCACACCCTCATCCGACCGGCCTCAGAGTCTAAACAAAGAGGTTTCTAGTGTGTATCGATTGGCTGTGACCTGTAGTCGATAGCACAAACTAAATCAGATAATTGAAGTGGGTGTCGAGCTAATTGGATTATGGCTTTCCCCCTGAAGAGATAGCCGCTCCGCACTGGGGGATTGCTACATTAGTGTCCGACATCTGTCATCTGGACGCACCTTCACTGCACAAGACCATTCACACAAGGAGAGAGAATGGATGGATCACAGAGGGAGCGCGAGCGGGGCATTCTTGCATTGAGTGATTTGAGCTACTAGTTTAAACTGGCTATAGCCGATTTTCTTTTTTATTTGAGTCAAATTTGTCTTGTCTCCAGTACAGATATATTGTCGAATCAGCTCTTATACGGTCAAATGAGAATGCTGTGTGCACTGTCTACTTTACTGTGGATAATTAGAAGGCTAGCGATGAGTTAGGTAAGAGAAGAATACATAAAATGAAGTAGTTCTGTTTTTTCACATAAAAAACCCAAATGTGAATAATTATGAAGGGAAGAAACTGAAAATGTTTTTAGACTTGTCAATGCTTGAGTTAGTAGATACATTTGTATTGTACTTGATAAGCTGAACAAGCCTCTGTGCTATACTAGCTGTCAGTGCAAATTTTGGGACATCCAGGAATAAGATATTATAAGAGATAAATTCAACCAGACACAAGTCCTCAAGGAGCTGTTTGGTTGACAGTGGGACGTAGGATTCAAAAAGATCAGCAAGTCCAGTTGTTCTCCTTTTAACTCGCTTATAATATTTCATATATTTCATATTTTATAAAATTTCCTTCATTCAGCCACAGTTGCCCCATGACCCCCGTGGAAACAAGGATGTCACCAGGCACCAAGCGTTTACTCACAGACCACATTCATACATGGGCAAGGTGAAGTGTCTTGCCCAAGGATACAACAAAAGCATTCAGTCATCAATGCTGGAACAAAATGCTGGTATCAGTATTTTATTTTTCACAACCAAAGAACTGTAACCCGTGAATGATGAACACAACCTACTGTTCAATAATGATCCAGTTATGGTATATAGCAGCATTTTATTCTTCGTACACAACATACTTTGTGGGCGTAGCAGAATTCATTCCTATACAGTCAATAGAAAGATATGAAAAAGAATCAAATAAAAGGCTACAGAGCCATTTCCCTGGTGTCTACTTGCCTGGAGTCCTGCGCACATGGTTTATGTAAATGAGATGACTATTTGCATAGACATAATTAGGTAATTACAAATCATTTGGCTATGAGCATGTGCACAGAGCAGGGATGTTCCATTGTACAGTAGAGACTTAATGAATGACTCCGGAGCAGCATGTGTTCAGCATATGTTGTGTCAGACCTCGGCTTTCAAAGTGGCAGGTGACATTTTTATACACTTTAGTTAACATGGACGCTCCGAAACCAGTGTCAGAGGTGGAGAAAAACTGTATTTTTTTGGTACAGCTTTAATCAGGACATTGCAATTTGTTTTGTAAGTGTATTCACTGCTTCATAGCTATAGAAGTGTACTTTTTTAAGGTGCACTTTATGAAGTATTTCTGGTGAGGGTGCGTACCTGTTTGTTGCTGTGTAATGCTATGACTAGAATGTTGCACAGTGTGGTATTAAACTTTAGACAAGCAGATGGATTAGACGTCAGATCTGTGGAGAGGTGATCCCACTCATTGTAAGAATTTTTCAGGGCATCTTTAGTAATAAAAAAATCACATTACCTGCTATAGAATGAATGAGATGAATGAACTTAATGCCATACTGTTGAACATTCCAGGGAAAATAAATTCATACACCGCACTTTTAAACTTACTGATTACAACATTGTGATCACATAATTTCAGGTTCAAATATTATATTTTTGTATTTAAAAAAAAAAAGCTTTAAGGTAATACATTCATGGGACAAAGGGGATAAACGCCAATTTTAATACTTTTCAGCAGCTCTAGACTGAATGAGCCTTTTCATTTCAGATGTAATTTTTATATTTCTCTATCTCGCTCAAAGTACAAATTAAACGCTCTTGTGAAATTATGTCTGACCTGACTCATGAATGATGTGGTGTAAGATTGAAAATTACAATGGCATTAAAGGCTATTAGAATCCTGCTGGGAGAAATTAAAGTGTGTATTTATGATAGTCACTTTAAATACTAGAGCTGGGAAATGATTTCAATGTGAACCTAATGAGTTCTGAGTGCCTTTTATTTCTTGATATGTTGTAAAGAGCTGTATAATTGACTTAAACTTCTACATATGCACATACAATTGTTTAGATAGAGTGCCACATTTTCTGTCAGAGCAAATGATTCTTTAGGGGTGTAATGCTAAATTAGGCTATGGTGTTTCTCAGGTTTTATTTGACTTTAATCTGAGCGTTTTAATACAATCTGACCATAAATAAGTACAACATGAAAGCTGGTTTGTGCTGTTAAACAAGTCCAACTTAAATAAGAGTCGCAAGTTTTTTTCCGTTAGTCAATCTCAACTTTTTTGTTAAAAATCAAACATCTAAACAAGACCATGAACACTCGTTTTGCTCACAGGCTCCTGAAAATGCGCTGTTTAAATCCATTTTGTAGTTTTTTTCAGCTTTCAGACTTAGAATCATAAAACTTTTTGTGTTCGCTAACGTGTGCATTGTATCACCATGGTAACATTCCACCATTAGAGATAAATGTAGACCACCCCCAGCGCGATGTGACTGCAAGTATCAATAACTTATACTCGCTTATACTTTATTCACTTCATTTATGTTTTTTGTTTTTCAGAGCAAGAGGATTCGTTCGAGTTCATCATTGTGTCGTTGACGGGTCAGACGTGGAACTTTGAAGCATCGACGTATGAAGAAAGAGAACTGTGGGTCCAGGCCATCGAAAGCCAGATCTTTGCCAGTCTGCAGTCCTGCGAGAGCATAAAGAACAAGGTTTGTGACACGAATATGCTCCAAACTGCAGATTTAATGCGCTCACTGTAGTGCTGTCACAATACTAAAGTTTCAAACTCGATTTCAGTACAAAGGAATAAACTCAATATCAGTTTCAATAACACGATAATAAAAAAGGTATTTCTTTAAACTATACAACTTTAAAGTTATTTCCAACATTAAAATATATTACAGTGTAGTGTTATATCTCTGTAATCCGACAATCATCCGCGTAGGTTCCATAGTGGTCCATGGGGCTCTATACTAGTTTATGGAAGTCTTATATTTCTGATATAGCTCAAGACCATTCTAAAGCTATTCAAGAAAGCTTTTTAACCTAGTGGACTGGATTATCACAAACATTTTAGTCTCAAAAGCTGTTTCTTATCAAAGGAAAGGTTTTACTGTGTTATAAAGCTAAGCTAGATAGGCCTGTCACATGAATTATTATTTCGATCTTTAAATAGATGAAAGATGGAACAATATCTTTTGGAAATCAGTACATATTATGTGTACGTTTTATTTTCAATAGTGCAGTTTTTTCTGCTATTTTTCAGTAATAAGATCAGATTTGAGCTGCAGTGGGTGACAAACATAGGTGCAAACTCAAGTGACTTTTTAATTAATCTTTTTTTTTCTGCTATATATATTTTTGCACCTCAGAATGTGTTTTAATGTTTCTGTATTTTTGCTTGTTTACTGTAATTATCCTACTTTATTTATCCTAGTTTCAGTATTATCGTTTATTATGATATTTCTCTGTAGCAATATATGAAAATTTGCTATCAAGACAGGCCTGAAGCTAGAGACACTGGGAGATCTTCAAGTTTCTTTTGCAGCTTTTATTCTCCAAACTGTTAGCACCTCTGCACCTGCCTAAACCTGTGTAGTGTAGCCTGGTAGAGTAGTGTAGTCCTTCATTCACACTGCTCTCCCTCTCGTCTCCGTGGCGTAGCCTGGCTCCTCTCTCTCTCACCCACTTGAGGCTGTCACAGGAGCTTGTCAGACAGGTGCGGCAGTGTGGGGGATCTCTTATTAGAACTGACACACCTCACAGATATAACATGGCTTGTGTCAGCATAGAGCGCCCTCATTTTCATATTCATACGCCCCCGCCTCGGTCTTTTCCGACGTTTTGAAACACCTTTCCTTTCCCATCTGCTCCAGCGCTTCTAAGTTCCATTTGGTGTTCAGCTGTAATTGTTTTGTGGTGATTAGTTCCCACTGACCTGTTCTCTCTCCATTACAGTCTCGGTTAGGGAGCCAGAGTGATGCCATGGCCATTCAGTCCATACGCAACGTGAGGGGGAACAGCTTCTGCGTGGACTGCGATGCGCCCAGTGAGTATTGACTATGCCCGAAAAGGGGTTAGACTTGGACTTGGACTTAAACAAACTTTATTGATCCACAAGGGAAATTATTTGGATGCTGTAGCTCACACATTACAATATAGTGTAATAACAAAGAGCAAACATATAAACGGTAAAAAATAAATTCAAAATAAATGTGAAAAATGGCAAGAGACTGGTGTCAGATGTATACAAGTAAAAGTAAAATCTAGAAATATAGTAATACAAATCTATCTCTGCTATATAAGAGGTTGTAAGAAGAAACAGTGCAAAAATGAAATAATGATAGACAGGACATGGGGTTATTTGTTACATAAGGGCTGTTGAACTTAAAAAAAACAAAAGTATAATTAAATGCAAAGAGCAAACTCTCTTCTGAACCTAAGATGTATCCGTACAAAATAGTATCTGTATTGGGGCAAAACATTTTACTTTACTAAACATAAAAAAATTAGATACCCTTTAATGACTTACAACAAATAGTCATAATTTTAAATGGTTATGTCTCATCTGCATCATTAAATCGTGACTAAAATCTAATTAAATGTCATATTTCCCTTCAGATCCAGACTGGGCCAGTTTGAACCTGGGGGCCCTGATGTGTATCGAGTGTTCAGGGATCCACAGAAACCTGGGCACGCATCTGTCTCGTGTGCGCTCCTTGGACCTGGACGACTGGCCCGTGGAGCTCAGCATGGTCATGACCGCCATCGGAAACGCCATGGCCAACAGCGTGTGGGAGGGAGCGCTGGACGGATACAGCAAACCTGCCAGTGACTGCACCAGGTTAGCATGGCTCTGCTAACAGACGCAGCGCTAAGCGCAGTTTACACAATCACTAGAGCCACGTCTTCTGCATTAGCTGATGTTTTAAGACAACTTAAGACTTTAAAGGTGCACTGTGTAACTTTTTGGTTGGGGGTTCACCTTCTTTTTTCTATGGATTGCTCTGCTTCTAATGTTCCACAGTGTGACATTAAACATCTCTACCTCACATGTGTTCCATCTGACCTGTAATGTGGCATGGATTAGTCTCCATGAATATAGAAAGGTTTAATGCCATACTGTGAAACATTCTAGATAAAGCAATAACATCTCCAAGGAGACAAGCATGTGACGGACCCTCTACCAGAAAAATTTCACAATGCACCTGTAAGGATTTGACACAAGGAAATACTTAGGTCTAAAAATGTCTATGTACAGTGAAGAAAATACATGTTTAATTTAGTGGCTGTTCCTAACCCTTAAAGCCAAAGGGATGTTTCAATCTTGTCGGCACAAATCATACTTTCCCAGTTTAATTTGGTCATTTGGTTCTGAAATACTGCAGTAGTTCTCTTGCACTATGTGTGGCTTCTCTATTTGGTTTTGAAAGCCATAATTCATGAACATGGCGTGTGTGACAGAGTTTTGCACTTACCTGACAAATGCCCTGACCGCCTTCAAATGCATCAAGGCTGTCACTTTACGTGTTAGCGCTAATCGAGAGCAGCTCACCACCGTCTTTGTTTCTAAAGCTTCAGTCTCAATACTCGAAAGTTTAGGACAGTTTAGAAGTTTCTCAACCTCTTTAGCATTGTCAAAAACACCTGAAAGTTTCAGTCTTTACTTTTGGAGCCTAATAGGTGCCATTCCATCTTTTTAATATGTATCTCTTAAATTATACAGACTGGCGGCTCCCTGCCCTAACTTACTCTATGACTATCTGCTTCTTTTACTCGGAGGTACCCAGATGTGGCAGAAGGATTGTTTATCTCATGGTGACAGGTGAAACCTAGCATCCCGCTCTGACTAATGACCTGCTCTGTGGCTGTGCAGGTAATTAAGCACACCATTATGGCTTAACCCCACCCCAAGAGCCAGGCCCTCGGGCCCCAAACTGCCCTGTCACATATCCATCAGCGGGGCCCCGGTCATCACTCCACTGTCACAGAGAACCTGACTCGCGGCTGTCCCTGGTGGCTTCAGCCTCTCCACATCACAGCTTCACAGCTTTGTAACTTTGTTAAAAAGTGAAATGGCAACACACTCTGTTGTTGTGACTTGTGCCAGTTTGGGAGCCTCCGTCTGTCACTGTCACTGTGTGTAGTGGAGTTGACTTGAACTTATGAGTTTCAAGAGCCAGAGCTTATTTTAAGTGAACCGTTATTGGAAGACAATTTTTCACCTGAGATAGTATTAACCTAAACCGTTTAAGCTCCATGTACAGAATGAAGATGTTTTTCTTTTGCTGAGCACAGATTCCTGCATCAAAGTGAAAGTTTCATATCCTCTATTCTCTGTGCTGTTGTATAAAACCAAACTGAATCTCCACACATGCAAGACTGAGCACCACTGACAAGTGTCTTCCAAACTTTTGGGTTTAGCAAGAAAGAGCTATTTGTATCTGCCTGACCAGCCAAGACCATTTACACTTTTATAATGTTTACAACATTATAATAAATTGTATCCTGTCTTCACGATTTCTCTTGGGCATAATTGACAGTTGGATTAACAGATCTGAAAGTACACAAAGTAACGCAGATGCAATGGCACAGATTTCTGCAGAATTGATGAGTGAAGCATTAAACTCTTTAAATCTGTAGGAAAATAAGTGATAGATCTAGTTTGGAAAGATACAAGAATATTAAAAGGGAGATTTAAGAGACAAATAAGCACCTGAGATTGGACATCTCAATTGTGTATATTAAAGACATATTCAAACACACTGCCCTGAAATCTGCTGCCTCTTTGGGTTAAAACACTCAGTTGGACCCCTAAAACATAGGCTCATATTTTGTATTTGTGTTTGTGCCTTTTTTTTCTTTTTTTTTTTTTCTTATTACCTAATTTATTTAATCTACTTCATATTATTCCACCATAGCCATATGGTGCTCTGTGAGCCCCTAATGGTAACTAGCTATGTAACTATGGAACTTATCGTTCCATAGATGTTAAATGGAAAAAAATATTTTGAAAGAAAAAGTACACAAAATAAATATTGAGCCCCCGCTCAATATTTATTTTGTGTACTTTTTCTTTGCACTACTGGAGAATGTTTCATTCTTTTTTAGCCATATGATGAAATTTGAGCTTTAGATCATTTTATTAATGACTTCTATGAGGCAAACTAAGTACTAAAGTGTTTCATTCTGCTGTTTATTTATTGCAGCTGGTATTTTTTTAGCAATATTGTACATGTAGAATAGTGTAGTTTCAGTATTATTACTTATATTTACTTAGAGCAATATGTCGCACAAATTGGTTACCATGACAAGCCTAGTTACAGCATCCTATTATACATAATACATATTTTTGTATACCACATATAACAGTAAAATGTATAGGTATGTTTTTTTCCCAGTACTCTTTACTTTAAAATTAAGTCTAAACAGCATCCCATTTGCCAGTGTGTCACTAGTACAGAGGGGAATTTTTGGGTATTTTTAGCCATACATTTTTTTGTTTTTACTATATTTTGAATAGTTGTGGTATGTGGTTTAAATCTTCTCTTGGATTATTATGTCAGTGTCATAAATTAGTTTGAATATTATCATTTATATTTACTTAGACCTAGCTGGAACATCCTATTAGACATAATTCATACATATTTTGGTCTATATGGTTGAACCTAATAGAACATTTATCTACCTCATCTAACCATAAAATCCATAGATCTTTTTTTCAGTACTTTCAAATGAAGTCTGAATTGCGCCCCATTTGCCAGTGTGAGACCAGTTCAGAGCTGAAGGATGGCTTGCTGTAATGTATTGAATGTATCTGGTGTAAAGTGCTCCTCGCTGGACCTGATGAAACATTATTGATGTTGATTCGAGCGCAGACCACTGTCAGCTCTGTGTCCCCGGCGGCAGGGAGCTCCTTCATTCTCTCAAAATCTCATCTTTATCTCACCACAGCAGTACCTCCATTAGCTCCCACTGCCATATATCTCATTTGCTCCATAACTAATCTGTGGATGAAAATGCCAGGTGAGATATTCAAATGACTGGTGCTCATCTTGAGGAATTTTTATTGTAACTTGATCAATATTATACAGGTAAGATTTGTGCAAAGTAAAAATATTTGTAAGAATAGATATTTAGTTAAGAAGAGGAGACACAGACAACATTGCAAAAACAACTACAAACAAAACACAGTCACAGAAATTTACTTTTTTTTTATTTATTTATTTTTTTGTTTTAGCATATTTTTAGCTACAACCAGTTGCTTTGTATTGTTTCATTCCAATGTGTAGCAATAAACCTTTTTACTTAACTTTACTTTACTAAAATATAAAGTAAGCAAGGCTATTCAATTTAGTTGTGTATTTTTCAGTTAAGGTATGTGTTAAGATTGCATTGAATTCAAATAATCAAAAAAAATGGAAATAGTAATTCTGAATTGTTCCAAATACAAAATGACAAATGTCTGTAATTTTTTTATGATAGTATTAATATTAATATTGTGTGTATTACCTGCTCACATTGTAAGTTACACTTTAACAGGCTACTACTACTACTACTCCAGGCTACCTACTACAACAACTACTACTACTACAAGAAGAAGCTAGCTACTCCTCTGTTACCATCTCCTTGTAGCTGAGGCACATTTGTCCTGTATTTTAATTGTGTCAGAGCGGAGACATGTGGTCCCTCCTTGATGGCGCTGAGGCTGGCTCTTTCTGTGGTTCCTGCCTCGTGCTAAACATTAGTGACACATAATCTAAACGACTGAGTAACTACCTGCATATCAACTCCGCCTCTGATTGAATGTCTCCTGCAAGGCTAGCTTCACATTTCTGAGACATTTTACTTAAAGGCATCCATCCACAAGATTGGTTTAGCTTATGATATTCTGCATAGAGAGAGGAGACAATATCTGGAGTTGTCGCGTGCAGATGTGTGGCTGTGATTACAATAATGAGAATGGGGTGTGCGAAAGATCGGATTGTCTGGAAGTCTTTTTTTTTTTCTTTCTTTCTTTCTTTGCTCCGTCATCCTCGTGTGCACTCTGCTTTTGGTTGTTCTTTTAATTAGCACCTAGCAGTTGTCATGTTTAGCACAGTGGCCCTAATTGGTTGACGTAAAGCTGATAATAAACATACAAACTGAAAGTGAAAATGTTCAGTATATTTATTGCTGTTAGTCTAATGCAAATTATAATTGTCCAATGAATTATAATTTTATTTCTCATAATATAAAAAGCAGTAGGCTTCTATAGTAGGGATTTAATTGATTTCAATTTTGTTTTATTTATTTTCTTATTAAATATTTGTATTTAGGAATCACAGTGTATCTATACGAGATTCACAGATCTCAATTTTTTCCTTTTAAATATTTTTTTTATTTTCAAACTGCCTCTTGTCTTCTATATAGAAGGCTTTTAATTAAAATCAATCAAGTCTAAAATCAATAGAAGCATAGTCTTGAAAAAATATTATTAATTTTACAAATGTAATAAAAGAACTGAATGCTTTTTTCTTTAATATTCTTAAGGTTCAATTCTATAATATTATTTATAGAGCACTAAATGTAGAGTTAACTTCTCCGTATTCAGTTCCATTTGGATTGATTTTGTATTTTGAGTTTGGATTCTCAAGTCGATTATCCAATCAGAAAACAGAATGAGCAGTACTCTTTTGGATTGCCAAAGCCTACGACTACAACCAGTTTGTATCTTTTGGATATGATGCTTCTTCAGTTTTCACTGAAAAGCATCTCTCGTTCAGTTGTGATTCAATGCCATTTTTAAACCAGTAGGAGCTCATGTTATAGCTATGATGTAAAATTACACAATAATGTCATTTATATGACAAGTACAGTAATGAAGATGGTGGACAGTTGTCTCTAAAAATGTTGCAAGTCCTGTAAGTCCTGGTTTGATCGTAGCCGCCTCCTGTCGGCTGTGGTGGGGGGGG
>JACN01124832.1:0-17273 GCA_000787155.1 Scartelaos histophorus | reverse complement strand
TAAGCATGCAAGACTTACTGACACCCCTCTCTCCATAGCCGAGATGAGGAGGAATAACAAGATGTCTCCTTTCTCCCACACACATTCCAACCAGTCCGTCCTCCATGCCTGGTACAACCTGGTTAGCTCCAAGGACAATGTTGTATGTCTTGCCATAGTTATACCTACATGATGCATTGGAGAATGTTATTTTGTTATATATTATCACACTAAAGTGTCAAAATACCTTTGAATGAACACTACATTTGAAATGTAGCATCTTAATGGGCCTAACAGTAACTGTAAAGTCTCTGTGACTTGATAACACATTGTATAAAGGTATTCTACAAATGTGTACATCATGCAAAAGAAGCAAACAAGCTGACCACAAATGCAGGAAAAGGATATATGCATAGTGCATATTCATCGCTTCACAGCAGCTGCACAACTTACGTAGAGTCAATTGATGAACCATCCATTAAACTGGCATTGTAGTGATATTTAACAAAATCTCCTTTCTTGGTTTCCCTCTCACACTCTTCTGGCTTGTGTGTGACTGTGATATCAGTGCTGTCAGAAGGGTTGTGGAAGTCAATGATAATAACATCAAAGACCAGTACTGCAGAGCCAGGAATCTTAGAACCTGTGCAAAAGTACAAATAATACAAATAACTTCCAGAATAAAGTGAAATAATAGAGGCCACAATGAGAAAATGGAAATATGTTATGGGGTGGAAAACACACGAGTAAATATGGATCATAAACAAGAAAGAGTACAAAAGTAAGTCATTTGTAAGTCATTCCTACAGGACTCCCATTGTGTCTCAGTAGATTTCAGTTTGTGCATATATGTTTTATGTACCTGTGCCTTCCTCTCCATAGGCCAGGTGTGGTGGGATAGTGATGGTGCGCTTCTCTCCGACACAGACACCAATAAGGCCTTCATCCATACCAGCAATCACATAGCCCCGACCCACATACGTATCATAGGTGCGATTGCGTGAGTAGCTGTTGAAAGAAAATGTACCGGTAATTATAAGATGTCAAATAGTAAAACTCATGCAAGAAATAAAAGTTAGTATAAGTTTTTGTTCTAAGAAGGCACACTAAGGTTTTCCTTATCTTGTCACAATACATACTTTATAGAAATGCCAACATTCTTTTATGGATGAAAATTATCAACATGTTTTTCCTGATCATGGGAAATTTACAATTAAATGGAATTTCCTCTTGATACATCACTCATTTTGAGTTGTTGTTGTTTTGGTCTTCTTAGTAAAGCATAAAAAAATCATATATGATCACATTAAGGCTGTGTTTTCATTGCTTGTTTAGAATCCATCTAATTCAGAATGCTAAGTACAGCAAACTGAGCTTGTCTAGAGCACAGTACCATGATCAATGGCCATTCTAAACATGTTTCTTTTCTACTAGACTGAAAACTCACCTCTTCTCCCTGGCATTATAATAGCTAGACAGGATATCTTAGTAACTGACTATAGTTTTCATATTTACTGTGTTATCTGCCTATGTGTTTCTTATGTTTTTGTTGACTTTTATGTGAAGCACTTTGGTCAGCTGAAGTTGTTTTAAATGTGGTATATAAATAAACTTGAATTGAATTTTCTCCAAAAATGAACACTTGACAGTAAGTGCATTGCTGCCACATGATGGTGACATACGGTATAACACTGAACAAACTTACGGTTAGCATTAAGAAAGAAAGTAATAAAATGATACAAATAACATCAAATGTACCTTGAGTCAAAGAATGTCCCATCGAGGAGGCTGCCATTGTAATGGTAACGCACAAAGTCACCAGCAACTGTCTTTCTGGTGCAGGATTCAGGCACCTGCTGATTGGTCACTGTGATCCCGTCTCTGGGGTTGTGAAGGTCCAGCAAAACCACATCAAAAACAAGAGAGGCCTGTCCAGGAATGTCACTGCCTGAGAAATTAATATAAAATTTAAAACTGTGGATGTTGATTTTAGACAAATTCGTTTTCATTGTGCAAACTTAGCCCTATACTGCCCTCTTTAGAATGATGTACAGAATTGCACCACAATGAGAGGAAACTGATTTGATAACATAAAAAAATGTTAATCAGTGTTTACCATCTCCATTCTCTCCATATCCAAGGGATGGGGGCATAGTAATGATTCGTTTTTCCCCAACACACATTCCCAGAAGCCCCTGGTCCATGCCTGCAATCAGCCAGCCAATTCCAACATAGGTGTCGTAAGTACGCATCCGAGTATGGCTACAAGAAAAAGCAAAGAGGCCATTTTACTATAGATGAGGATAGGATGAACTGATGAGATTGTTCAAATGTGTGGCAATAAAAACCTGGAGTCGAAGAGAGTTCCATCCAAAAGGGTTCCATTGTAGTGGTAGCGCACAAAGTCGGACACTTCTACTTTTCTGGAGCAGGCGGATGGGGTGTAGTAGGTCTTGATCTGAACTCCATCCTCAGCATTCCACACATCCAACAGCAGGACATCAAAATGAAGAATAGAGTCTGGAGGGATAATGTCACCTGTGGCGAAATAAAACATTTTACCATTAACCACTTTCTCAATAAATAAGAAAGTATTTATTTATTATCTAACTGAAAATTAGTCAGGTATGTGATGTGCATCAAAGTAAAAAGAACTGAAAGTATGAGCAATATTAGTGTTTTTGTTTCGATCTGATAAAAGGAAATACTGATCAATCTGATTTTTATACCAGTGAATTTCGTAATAAAATACAATTGAATCTCTCTCTGCTATAAAGAATTTTACCAAATTTTATAGAGGTTATTACTATTTCCGCTTCACCCTGCTTGAACTGATATATAAATGAAATATATGTGTAAATAAAGTAAAATATAAACCATATATTTCAAAAATATGATTTATGAATAATATAATATGAAAACCAAAAAATAAGTATCTGCCAATTCTGAACAAGAATCAATATTACAAATAGCTGTATTAGAGAGCTGCATTGAATCAAAACTTATAAATGCATGTGCTCATCAGACCATACCGGCTTGTCAAAAACTGATCCCATCAGACCTCAGAAGCTTAGCAAGGCCGGTAGTGTGTGCATGAGTGATGGTGTCAGAAGGACTGATGGTGCCCCCAGTTGGCAGGTGTGCAGGACTGATGGTGCCCCCAGTTGGCAGGTGTGCTTCTGTCAGTCTGCCCCAGAGCAGCTTACAATAGTAGCTTACCACTACCAGGTATGGAGTGAATGAATAAAACTCTGTAAAGCGTCTTTGTGACATATGTCTGTGAAAAGCACAATATAAATAAATTACTTACTTACTTACCAGGGGTTTTGAGTAGAGATAAAGAATCATGGCAGAGGCACCCTGATTTGTATTGTATTTATTGGTGGTGACGCAAATGCAGTTGGATTACTTTAGAATATAAGTTTCAAAATATCAGTATAAGTATCAATACTTTCAGTACATTCAATACCCTCTTGGTTCATGACTTGATACTTTTATTTCTTAAAACAAACCTTAATTTCTCTTCATCTGACCAAGTATGTAGTTTAATAACTGATTCATTTAGTATATAGAGTGTAGTGCAACATAAAGCTCATCTTACCATATCCCTGTTTGCCATAGGCCAGGTGAGGGGGGATCTTGACCAGTCTCCGCTCATTGACACACATCCCCACCAGAGCTTTGTCCATCCCCTCAATCAGCTGCTTCTTACCAACATACACATTGTAAGTGCTGCCTCGATCATAACTACATAAAATAAAATAAAAAGATCAAAGGATAAAATCAGTATGAATTTAAAAATACACACACAATATATTTAAATGATTTGCATGTTGATTCAGCATACACTTTATGCATATCCATCATGACTGTGATCACCTGTCCACTATTAGAAGGCTATATAATATTAGCCTAAAATATAATTTATTGCTGAAAAAGTATAGACAAATAGAAGACATAGAAAAATCATGCTATACTGTCTGTTAAATAATTATTGATGAGAAATGGTGAATAAAATCTAGTTTAAATGTATTCACCAAATAAAGTTAAAATATTGCCATGGTTTTAAGGTGAATAATGGGTTTGGGTGCCTTATTTAAAGTGTTAGATAGCTGTAGCCTATAAATCCCATAGCTTCTTCTTGCCTGCGTGGCTTGCAAAGACCATCCTCTACATGGGCACTTTTACGCATTACGCACAGAGCTAGCCTATCACTGATTATCTTCTGAACTTAACTTAAATTTTATGATAATAAAAAGGTAAAAAGCCGTGTACAAACCTGGAGTCAAACTTCGTGCCATCAGGAAACATGCCGATGTAGTGATATCTGACATAATCACCCACTTTGACCGCGCGCACGCACTGCTCCGGCACGAAGGTTTTCTCAATGAAGATATCGTCTAACGGGATGTGGGGAGCGTCGCAGGCGGCAAATGCAACCAGAAATGCAAGGCAGAGCGCCCATTGCACGCAGTGAATCATTCTGAATCTTAAATATTATTAAACTAGGATCTCAAATGTTGGTCTTCAAGATGTGTGTCGCCTCCTCTTCGTCTCCCGGTATTCTGGCTTCCTCAACTCCTTCAGTGAAGTCCTGCCCAAAGTCCCGGAGCAGGGATGAACACGTGTCAAGTTACGTGAATGATGAAGCCAACTTCCTGTTAAGACGTTAAAGTTTGTCTTGTAAAAAAAAGTAATCTGTTTCCATGTCTAAAATGTAATCGGTTGTTTTGTTTTAATTTGGTTTCACATTTTTTCCCCAGTAAGAGTAAGATGCAATTGTATGTTCTGGTTTAATCTGTGGTTTAATTCATTCATTTATTTAGTTAAAATTTGCTATATTAAAATGTTGCAATGGAAGTTAGTGTAGTCTATGATACTCACGTCTTCTTGGTTAAAAAATAAGGCCTAACAATTTAGATTCATGCAAGTTTGGTCTTATGTAGCTATTGTTAAGAATAGAATACAAGAAAGTTAGACTATTTATTCTGAAGTTTAGCTTTCTTTGTCCTGTCACAGCGTTTGCAGTATGAGTTAACTTAACATTTTTTTGTATTCAATGGGATAGTTGGGGGCACCACGTATTGCTCCTGCGCAGTGCGGCGCCTATGATGTGTCAACGTGGTAGTAGGAACCCTAAACAGCTCCACTCACTGTAGTAGGCTCACGCCCCCATCTTCGTTTTACTTGTAAAACACCACAAATGTAACCTTTAAGCAGAGGCGAAATAAAACACTAGCACTAGCTTATATAAAATCATTAAATCATGGGATTTTAGGTCAACTTTGCTAACAGGCCCCTAATTGCCTAAGGCTCCCAAATGTTTCTACGTGGCAGGCAGTGTTAAGGGGGCGGGGAACCATTCTCGCCAGGGGTCTAATTGGTGATCTGAACGAAAAGTGTAACGCTAAACTACATTTACAGCGATGTAATAAGTTATTTGTAAGTTGTTGTTGTTTTTTTCTTGTATCTGCGGAAAAGCGCGGGTTGTAGGTTTAGATTTCTATTTTCTTTTTCAGACAAGCATGAAAAACCTGAACTGATTTAGACCGCGTTTGTCATTTTTATGGGAGGGGCCGCTCAAGCCGCTACTTCTGCCTGTTGCTGCCCGGGGGAGGGGAGCCTTTGTCCGGATACTTGATGACACTTGAGGCGGTCCTACAAACTCACGCCTAACTTCTCCCAAAGCTCCACAGAAGTCCCTTGTACACCTCCAACTCCAAACATGGCATCCGCGGGTTCTTTACAGCTTTTAACCACACTTCTATTGGCGTTTTTATTTGCGGGAGTTCATTCTCAATACGAAAAGTACAGCTTTAGGAGTTTCCCCAGGCAGGAGCTGATGCCATTGGAGTCCGCATACAAGTATGCACTGGACCAGTACACGGGGGAGAAGTGGAAGGAGACCGTGGAGTATATCGAGGTATCTCTGAGGCTTTACCGACTTCTGAGAGACAGCGAGGCTTTCTGTAACCTCAACTGCAGCTCCGTTAGACTGGACGACGAAGAAAAGTTTGCGGAATTCCCAGAACTGCGCTCTTTCGGGAACGTCATGAAGAGGGCGCAGTGCTTGAAGCGATGCAAGCAAGGGCTTCCTGCCTTCAGACAAACTATGCCCAGCCGAGAAACCATAGAAGAATTTGAAAGAAGGGAACCGTATAGATACTTGCAGTATGCATACTTTAAAGTAAGTAGATTTATTTAAGTAGGGGTGATATTGGAGCTGACTACAAGTTAAAGGGGTTCACTTGTCGCTCCTTATGATAGCAATACAGATTTAAGGATGGATTTAGGAAATAGTCTACTTTAGCTTCTAGATGAATCCCACACTTGCCAGTGCCGCAGAACTCAACTATTTTGTATCAAAGAGCGTGAACTACTGTGCGTAATGACGCGTAATGTACGTGCCACGGTGCATATATGCGGCTGTTGTCTCTTAGGCCTATAAGTCAATGGTTATCCATAAAATCTAAATGGATGTCAACTAAGCAGGCTACATAATTATAATAGCCTGTATTGAAGTGTAGTTAATAAATACCAACATAAAGTGTATTGTATTTTAGATGACATTTTTTTTCTAATAAATGAATACTCGTGTTGCCCTACAATCATAGTGGATGTAGGCTACATACAGGGTTTGTGTTCTTATATTACAGTCTGACAACCTGGCCAAGGCAGTGTCTGCAGCCCACACCTTCCTCCTAAAACATCCAGATGATGAGATGATGCAAAGAAATATGGCCTACTACAAGAGCCTGCCTGGAGCCGAGGAGCATCTAAAAGACCTTGAAAGCAAATCCTATGAGGTGACATAGGCTGGTTTAATATATTTGTTAATCCACACCACTACAGTATATGTAGGCCTGTCACAATAACACATTTTGATATGCAATGTATTGCTATGGCCTAGATCATGAGCTCTGGGTAGTGACCGAAAGGACGAGATCGCGGATACAAGCGCTCGAAATGAGCTTTCTCCGCAGGGTAGCTGAGCGCTCCCTTAGAGATAGGGTGAGGAGCACAGTCACACGGGAGGAGCTCGGAGTAGAGCCGCTGCTCCTTCACGTCGAGAGGAGTCAGCTAAGGTGGCTCGGGCATCTGGTCCGGATGCCTCCTGGGGCCTCCCTCGGGAGGTGTTTCGGGCATGTCCCACCAGGAGGAGGCCCCGGGGAAGGGACTATGTTTCCGGACTGGCCTGGGAACGCCTCGGGGTTCCCCCAGAGGAGCTGGGGGAAGTGTCTGGGGTGAAGGAAGTCTGGGAATCTCTGCTTAGACTGCTGCCCCGGCGACCCGGCCCTGGGTTAGCTGGGGGAAGTGTCATTACCCAGAACTCATAACCTTAGGTGAAAGTAGGAACGTAGATTGACCGATAAATTTAGAGCTTTGCCTTTGGGCTCAGCTCCCTCTTCATCACAACAGTCCGATACAGCGACCACACCACTGCCGATCGGTGCAGCGACAGTCCACCAGTCAATCTCACGCTTCATCCTCCCCTCACTTGTAAACAAGACCCCGAGATACTTGAACTCCTCCACTTGAGACAAGGGCACTCTACCCACTCAGATGGGGCAAGCCACCTTTTTCCAGTTGAGAACCATGGCCTCCTTTAGAGGAGCTGATTCTTATCCCAGCCGCTTCACACTCAGCTGCAAACTGTCCCAGTGCATGCTGCAGGTCCTGGTTTGATGGAGCCATCAGGACATTATACGATAATATTATACCTATTACGACTCTTATCATATAGTCAAAAAAAGAACCAAAATAATTCCAGTAGTGCAAATAAAATGTACACACGATAAATACCCATACAAATATTGTTCCAGCTTTCATATATTGAACATTAAGTCAATATAGTAATTCTTGTGACAGAACTAAGAGTATATCACAGCAACACTGACATATTTGTATTGTTTTTTTAGACACTATTTATACGGGCAGTGAGAGCTTATAATGGAGACAATTTCCGTACTTCGGTGTCAGACATGGAATTGGCTCTTAGGGATTATTTTAAAGTCTATGACGAGTGCCTGGCTGCTTCTGAGGGACCAAGAGATGTCAAAGACTTTAAAGACTTCTATCCCTCTATAGCTGGTCGGTATCCTTCATTACTCTTTTAAATGTGCCTTCTATTGTATGTTAAATATTTTCTGTTCATTTTCTTGACAGATCACTATATTGAGGTCCTGGAACGAAAAGTTATATGTGAAAATGATCTTACACCTGTTGTGGGAGGATTTGTTGTAGAAAAGTTTGTGGCCACGATGTATCACTACTTGCAGTTTGCCTATTACAAATGTAAGTGTCACATTTGTCTAGATAAAAAATGTTGTCTGCAGTAGAAAATAAAACCTTTATTTTTTTCTCTCTCATAGTGAAGGACTTGAAGAATGCAGTGCCGTGTGCAGCCAGTTACTTACTATTTGATCCCAATGATGAAGTTATGAAGAACAATGTAGCTTATTACCAATATCACAAAAAGCAATGGGACCTAACAGAGGAGGATTTCCTGCCCAGATCAGTAAGACATATTGACGACTTTTACACCAGCTACTGAAGTAACTGCTTGTCCACTCAAGTCAGGGGGAAGTAGTATTGATCTCCTCATAAAACTTTAAACCTCAAATGGAAGTTAATATAGTTCCCATAATGTAACCAGAGTTCTTTAATTAATGGGACTACATTGAGTGGATAAAAGTGATTTAAGAGTTACAGTAAGCTTTCCACCTATATTTTAATGATAATAAAATATAGATGGTAGTCTACTTCAAATGCTTACATGAGTTAAGTGTAGATAAAGCATTTACTTATATGTACGGTATACTGCCCTGCTCCTTCCTAAACCTGCTTGTGCTACGAATGGTAATTCAAATATTACTAATATTGCAAATATCATTGACTTTAAAAATGCTTCACTGAGTAACTCTTGGTGGCGGGTACGGCACCTGCTTGTCTCCATGGAGGTATCATGGCTTTAGCTGGAATAATTCATAATATGGCATTATGGCAGCTATCTCTATGGAGACAAGCAAGTAATGCCACCTGGCACTTGGTAACCGGTCAAATTTGTGAAGAGGTGAGCCCGCTCACTGCAAGAATACATATGGTCAGCTTACCAGAAAAGTTACATCACACCTTTAAATACTGGAAAATGTCTCTCTTTCATTTAGGAGGCAGTGCGGTACCACAATCAGACAACTCTGCAGTTTCAGATGCTGGACTTTGCCAGGCAGCGCCTGATAAGTGATGACGAGGTGAATTTATGTTTTTATGCTGGTGGGAATTGGTGTAGTGTTTTTAAATAGATTTGTAAAATAGCAATAATCTCTGAGCCTGCAATACACCTTCATTGTTTCCCTGGATCACCTGTGTCTTAAATAATTTAGGCCTTGTCCTTTCAGTCTGAACATTAATTTCAGACACCCAGGAGGGGGCAGCATGACACCTGCAGTTGGTGGCACTGTACTGCTGCAGCAAAACTGCATAGCTCTAGGGCAATATAAAACAGAAAAACTGCACATGCTGTTTAACTGTTTCTCTTTCAGTCTGAGGAATATGAATATGAGAATGATGTTGCCTTCTACCTTAAGACTGTTTGTAAATGTTTGTTTCTATATGTGCGTTCACAGGGGGAGGTTGTGGAATTTATTGACGAGTTTCTGGATGAGGATGAGTAGCAGAGAACAGCTAGAACACCAAAGACCTTCAAATATCAATGCAGTCGTTCCACAGCATGTATTTATTTTGTAAGAAGCTCTGACTGGCCACTACAGTATCAGAAATAAATTATAAATCATCTCCTGGTCCTTACTTCATACAAAGAATTCAAGCTGACATTGTATGTGCATGTATGTAATTTTTTACAGTAAAAGTATGTAAAATGTCTCATGTCAGTTTTATTGTATTATCTTGTCTTTATTGATCAATGCAAAGATAAAAATGTAATCACAGGAGTCTTTTACCTGATCTAAGAGGGACACTTGGGAAAACACTCAGTTGTTTAATGTTTGAACATTGAGAGTCTGTGCAGTTTGTCACACATTGATGCTGAAATACTGCAAAGGGGATCATTTTCACTCTATCAGTCTCTCAAGCATCCTCACTGCTCCATTTACTTCATTATTGCTTGTTTGTTGTCAGTTTCCACCAACAGTTTAAATGTTTGATCTTTCATCTACAAAATATCTGAAAAATATATCTCAGTTGCTATGATTTATAGCTATAAGCTCTCAAATATAAAATAATATTGTTTAGAAATCACACATGTATTTTAAATGTTTATTTTTGTATACTTAGTTGTTAAGATTGTCCAGACATCTTTTGAATACACTGAAAACATATGAAAACTTGAATTAGTTTACTTACTTTTTCACACAAATCCAAAATAATTAGTCAGATATTCAAGACTAAGATTATGCATGCTTGTGCTGTTTCGTGTCTGTAAGGAAAAATAATACAAGCAGATGGTAAAAATGCACTGTGCATCTTCTCTAAGCACCAGATAATAAAACAGTACCATTCAGTATTATGAGACCTGTGCAATTTGACAAGGAAAAATGCTGTAACTGCATGAATACTGATCCACTATTCAAATCAAGTGTCAACAAACAATTTATGTCTATACAGGAATATACATAAGCGTGACCATAACTATTATTTACATTGCACTTTGTTCACTATTATTAAATGCCTAACATTATTAAAACTGACATTTTCAATTATACTAAGATTCTTAATAAAAATAAGATCACTTTCACATCTGTCTTGGCATTTGAAAGAGGTTGTATTGTAAGAGGTTCATTTCATCTGTTTTTTTATATAAATATATCTGACATTTGTTTCCGCCTTCCCTGTGGTTAATCTGCAGTTTGGGGCTAATTCTGTACCAGTTATCTCAGAACTGACATTGGGCCCTCACTGTCTTGACTTCAAACATACAAACACTCTCTTATAACCAAAAGGCAGCATGCCTGGAAGCAAAGGCTCTTTTCGTCTATTTTCAAGACAATTGCTTGAGACTTCTCTGGAGGTTAATGCACCCAAACATTCACAATAGGTTAGACCTCCAGCTAAGTAGTCCTGATTAAGCTTACATCTAGAGATGTGTCTAAGTAAGGGCACTGCACAGTTGTCGCCCAGTGTTCCTGACAAAGTGCTTATGTAGCATTTAAAGATAGGTCAAAATTCCTCACAGGGACTATACATATACATCAACCTATAACCTCCAATAAAAAAATTAATTACATACTGATTTTTCCATCTGAAGAATTAGAGAGCAAGACAACAACAACAAAAAAGCGGTAAGAACACAAAAAACCACAAATGTATACATGTACAGCATAATAATGGTTAACCTTGGATTTGAAGACATTCATTTCTTGATCATTTTGAAGAGTGCTGCTGTGATGGTTTGATCTTTAACTTCAGTGAGAAAGAAGGATTCTTTTAATGTGACTGCATATTTTTCATTTATCAGTCAGGTTTGTTTTGTTAATTTATTTGGACCCACAATATTTAAATAAGGACTAATGTCAGTAGTGTCTTTGAATATTCCTAACCATTTAAAATGAGTCCATGTCTCCTCCATGTCCTTAAACTTTCTGCTGCATCTCTATCTGTTGCCCTTGTCTCTTCTGACTTTGGCCTTTACCGTTCATTTCATACACTGAGCTTTTCTCCAGTTGCCGTCGGTAACACCACACTCCCATGATCACCGCTGCAGCTACAACACACACTGCTATAATAATGGCTGCCACTGTCGGACCTCTACGCGATGAACTTGGAGGTCTGGGCGGGCAGTTCGTGTCCGTGCAAACTGCCTCCCCTTTCTCCCCCTCCACATCGCCCCTCTCACCAGTTTGCCCCGGGAGGTTATCGATGGTGTGCCCCTCTACACCTTCATGCCCACCCAAGTCGTTCAATGGTGGCACAGGGCCCTGATTTAAATAAGGGTGCTCTGTGAGGTCACCATGCCAGAAGCTAGTGGGTGCTGCCTGCTGCGTGTCGTAGTCAATGGTGTCTGAAAGCGAGTGACCGTCCGATGGGTCTGGGCGGGCAGGCGGAGTCGTATCCTCTTTTCCCAGCTGATTTAACCCTGGCTCTATATTTGGAAAACGTGTATTGAGGAAAGCATCAATTTCATTCGGGTTCTCTGTCACTGTAACGTCCTGCTCTTTTGCTGTTGTGGAGATGTCTTGCTCCGCCTCTTTTTGCACAATCGGATACCCATCTAACCATGTGTCATCTGTGGTTGCTTTGGCTCCTGTGTCCTTCTGGGATACATTCTGTTTTCCACCATCTACTATAAGATCCACATGTTGCTGACTATTGTCCTCGTAGCTGTCATTATCCTCTGGGTCATATGGCTCCTCTGTATCATCATGCTTGTCATGGTCCCCTTGCTCCTGGGAGACATCTGTTTGGTCCTCATTGTGGTCCTCATAACTTTCATGTTCATCATACGCCTGCTCTGGTCCATCGTATTCCCGGCTGTCAAAGCGGACACGGATATGGTCTTCTTCGTGCTCTCCCATGTCATAGTGATCATCGTGGTGGTCAGGGTTGTCATAACGGTCATGTCTTGAAATGTCCACATTGTGTTGAGTGGGAATGTAGATAGTCACATGATCATCTTTCTTCTGGTGGCTGTCTAAGGTATCCTGCTCGTGACTTTGGCTGTCATTATGATTGTCAAATGTCTCTACCTGACCTTCAAAGTTCACAGTTTGCTGCTGGTACAGTTCTTTGCTTTCCTGCTCCTTGCTCTCATTTGATTGGACGCCTGTTGAGCTCTGAGTGGCAGAGTTTGTGGAGACTGGATGTCCATCGTGAAAGGCCTCAGATGGAAACCAGAACATGTGTTTTTGGGAGAGCAGTGACACAGGGGAGTGTGTAGCTGGTATATCCTCAGTCCGGACAACCTCTGTCTTCTCCTGGCCCCAGCTTTGATTCACAATAAAATCTCCAACACCCCCTTCTTCAGCCTGTTCCTCTCCTAAAGGAGCATCATGCAGTTTCTTACTCAGATCAGTGGACAACCCAGCTTCATCTAGTGCTGCTTGTTCATGTTGGTGTTCAATCTCTATGTGCTCCTCAAAGCCTTTCTCATTCTGAACTATTGCATCCTGCACCTCCTGATAGACCTGGCCTTTAGCCTCCTCTGGACCATTGGGCTGTTTGTAGGAGTCCGTAAACTGGTCTTCATAGTCAACATGGCTCTCAGTGTCATCTGTAAAAATAAGACATATGTTTAATTTAGATTGGAAGTAGGGCTGCAACAACTCAAATAATTACAGGTGCACACTGATGACACATATGTGATACAGATTTTTTATGTGCACTCTTTGTGGCTGATCAAAACCAGGAAAAATGGAAAGTCTGGAAACCTATTTTCAATATTATGTAGACCACTAATGTTCAGCAAATGATTAGTTAACCCCATAGTTAAAACTTGGTTAGGAACAGAAAAAATAATCTAAATGAACGTGCCTTTTGGCCTTTACAGAACACTTGATTCCTCTCTGTGAACTGGGACACACAGTGGCATGTCACACTGAGGTGCCATGGCGGCCATTTTGAACCCAGATCACAGATGAGACAGTGTTCCTCTAAATGATCGACTCAAGCCCCATGCACTTAACAACACAAGCTGCTAACAGACACAGTGGTGACTACTTTGACCTCAGCATGTTCCTGTCCAGTCTAGGTCAAAGTTCATAGCTTTGAAGTTAGTCAAGACAAGACAAGGAGACAGTCATCTTGACTTCACATTGTTAAGGGACTGTAATCATTTGATTTACCTTTTACACAAAGCTGAACCAGGCCATACCACTCCCCACAGCTGTCACACAGCAGACTGAAGGCACTGTTTCCACTGGTCATCACATAACCAGGCATGCATGAGTACAGCAGCTCATCTCCCAGTTCAAATCCTGTGTGGCCCTGAAGGTGGGCGTGAGGAAAGGAGGGCGGATCACCACATGGTTTACCTGAGAAAAAAGTATGTGCAAAAGAGTCAGTGTTTAATATTGTTCTGTATGTATTGTTTGACTGTCAGCTCCAGAGACAGAGTGGACAATCTGACCCTGTTTCTAAACTATATTCCTAATACTAACATATTCCTGTTCCTAGGGGCGGTAGGAGACAAGACACATGATTGGGTCCATGAGAATGAAACAAGATGAGATTTTGACATAATCTATAAATAATAAATTGATTCAGTGCACAATTCTATCCCAAGAATGTCAATTTGTTTTCCTGTTACAGTAGCCATGCCTTTTGGAACTACAGCTTCTCGAGAGGTGGAACTCAGCAAAGTTTACCCTTTTTTATCCAATGGAAATGTAAAAACAGGGGGAAAATCTCCCCAGATCATTTTCCTCATATGGACACAATCTTGTGGCAATTTTATTATGCAAGATCTTGTATCACGGGATCTTGTCCCATCCTTATCTATTCCTAATACACTTCACTAAACTACCACTACCACTAGCCTTGTATATAAACATTTCATTTTTTTATGTCAAAACAATATGAGAAATCTATGAAATATGTGGAATTTCTATTCTCAAATAAATAAATAGTGAAACAGTGAAAACATACAATGATATACTAACTACACATATATTAGATTGTATCAAATTAGTGAATTATTCAATCATTTGATGTATACTCACCTTTGTCTTTGATACAAAAAGCATCCATGTTAGTGATGTCTTGTGTGATGTTTTCTGTTTTAACATCCACAGCTTTCAGTGCACCTCCCTCAACATTACACACTGTAGTCCTGTTAACACACAAGGTTTGCATTATTTTTATTTTATTTTAATTTCCTACTGTTTCGTTGTTCTCATAATATAATTTTGGTTATATGTGTAATATTTAAAAAAAAACTCACTGGAAGTTAAACAAATGTCTTAACACACACATATATGAAATGCTGTGCCATGCTGTTTTTGGACAATGTAGCAAGTCAGTGTAAATATACCTCTATAGACATACTTCCTGTTCTGTCTCCCATCAAGAGATTACAAATATTATTACAACATGACATCACACACAGGAACCCCAAACATGGTCCACACCAGCTGCTGTATCAGCTTGGCCCTGATTATCACACCATAACACTACAAAATAAATGCTCCCATGTGAAAGTACACAAGGAGAATGTTTTAAATAGCTGCTATTATAGATTCTGTTCACGTTTAAGGGTTTCATCATAATTAGTCTACCTCCCTCGTAGTTTAAGCACAGTGAGTTCCCATGTGGGCCGACTCCAATCAAATTCATTAGGAAGTTAAAAGCTTTAATAAAGAACCCATTTAAAAACAGATGTATTATAATAGTACCAGTAATAGTCTCAGCCATGCATCATTTAATGGGAAATTCAAGTTGCAAAGGTTAAATAAGTGTGTGTGTGTGTGTGTGTGTGTGTGTGTGTGTGTGTGTGTGTGTGTGTGTGTGTGTGTGTGTGTTTGTGTGTGTGTGTGTGTGTTATGGCAGCAAATTTAGAAAATATTAATAATAGTAATAATAAAATAAATCTATCTATTGACATAGCAATAAGATTTGCAATTACATTTAAAAAAGGTTTTATTTTATTCAGAGTGCACATTGTAAACATTTCTAGGAGCATTAAAGGTGCACTGTGGCCTTGGAATGTTCCATTGTATGAGATTAAGCATATCCATCTAGGATTTATTCATTATGGGTGTTTCAGTTGCTAATTCCTCCTCTGAATAGGGGAGCCTCTCCACAGATCTGAATTGTAAAGTAGCGTATCATGTTGCATAGTGCTATAACCTGCTTGTCTCCCTTGTGGTAAGTTTAATAGAAATAGAAAAAGCAAAAACATTTGTAACATTAACAGTTTCGCAGTGCATCTTTACCTTTGAGAGAAGACATGTGAAAATGTGTTCAATTTAATTTCAGACATGTTTGTGGAGATATAAAAATTAAAGGTAAGCCGGTAATAAAAATAGGATAGTTTATTGTTTACCCAGTGGACATTCTACCTGCTAAATAATTACAGATCCCAGTTAATCAATGCATCAGTAATTTGAGAGAATTTGACTGCAGTGACTCATGGAGCGTGTACGTGTATGTTCACTTCGACGTGAACTTATAAGGAAAACCATCTAAGCAGAAAAGAGGGAAATGGAACAATTAGGAAAAACATAAAGAAAACATTCAACCACAGACAGGCAATCACTATTTCACATTTAACAGATGTCTGACATAGCCAAGACAGTTTGCACAAATAAAGTCCTTGAACGTGTGATGACGTGACAACATCATTGTGTTTGGTTGCCCAAGTAGCGTGTGTGAATGACAGGTAAGAGGAAAATGTGAAGATGCAAGAGTCAGTCTGAGTGACACCTGTTATTATGCATTGAAGTTAAGAATGATGTCACTGGCTATACACACAGCACATCAAGAATCAAAGAATCCCCTCAAACAAACAAATATAACCATTTAATTTGAAACGGAAGTAATTTTAATAGCAAAAGCGCAGGCATTACTGACAGCTAGCAACAAAATCTAAATGTAGGACCAACAATGCTTCAAATTGTTAAATTCCAAAATAAGGTGTTAACATACTGTACTTTAATAACATTTTTACAAGTGAGATTATTTCTATCTGACCTTTCTTCCTGAACATAGTATTAGGCAGACAGCGCCAGAGAGGACGGTAAATCTCTGTGAAAGATGTTAAGATGGTGTGAAAGCTCATGTCCAGCACTGGGATCACTTTTATAACAGTAACTTTTTCAGCCCAACATCCACTGAGACTAAACTGTAAGGGCATGACCATGTTAATTACATGTGACTAATTCAACATTTTACAGGTTTAAAGAAAACGACGTACAAAAAAAAACTGCTGAACTTTGTTCTCAGCCAAAAGAGATATTCTAAAACACAATTACATTTGTTCAAGTAACAGAAACACTAAGTACTTTTCTCTATTGTTATGACTAAAGCACACCTGCCAAACTGCCAGTCACATTTTTGCTGTAAACCTGCCCTCAGTGTCTCATCACGGTCTGAGACTTGAGCCATGTTGCTGTGGAGATAAGAGGTGTAAATGGAGGCAGTTGTCGACATGACACTCTGGCTCTGAATTCCCTCCTGCTCCATCACGGAACAGAGGGGCCATTCTCCTCCTTCTTCTGTCTTCTCTCCTAACATCCTCCTGTCTCCTTAACAGCCTCTACAGACTGCATGTACAATGTTAGTAAAACCATGTAGAAGATGGAATCCATATTTGTTCTCCAAGTCCAAGCTACCCTCAATCCTTG
>JACN01000497.1:0-22709 GCA_000787155.1 Scartelaos histophorus | reverse complement strand
CTTTTTTTGTCATGATTACGGGTGAGGAGTATTTGAGCTTTAGAGATGTAGATGGATTTATAATAAAATATTACTCAAACATGTGTGAATGAAACAAAACACAACTCTAGGCATGTTTTTAATGAACATCATAACCTGTCTGAAATGAGGTCCTATTCCAACATACCTTCATTATGACCCGTCTCTATTTACTGTAGACGTGCCGGTTTTCTGACACTTTTCTGACACTTTCTAGTATTTATTCCAACACATAATGAGCGGTTATTTATTTAGGCTATATGGTGTTCTCCGCAGATAGGCTCCATGACAAAATGAATGAAGAGCAAAGGGCCAAAGCATCCTACGTTTTAGATTAGATATTTTCCTAGATATTTCCTTGCTCTTTTTGAAAACACATGATTATTTCTTACAGCTCAGTCAGGACATTATCCCGCTGTAAGTAAGATTTACGGTAGGGCAAAGTATAATAGGATATCACATTAATATTATTCATGTCGGAAAAGCAGAATGGTAAAGTCCCGCTACTCCAACAATGAAAAAAACAATTGTAGAAGTAGTTGGACGCTTGGAAAATAAAGTTTATGTTGCTACTTTGACAATTAGACATTGGAATAGCAGCATGTAACCGTCTGAAAGCTCACAGCGCTAAATTTTGTCAAATATGGGAGCTTTAAAAACAAACAAAATGCACGGTCCCGGAGTGGTTTCCATCAGTTTAATCATATAACACATAAAAATCACCTCCTGTACAGTTTTATGTGTAATCCGGTGCATTATGAGTCTGCACATGCTCTACAAAGCCCTGTTTAATTTGACTGTGGTTGATGAGAGCAGAGATTACACAGGCTCAAGTGTTCCTCCACGTTACGACCTGAGCAGGTGCCAGGGCTCATCATCATAAATAAACCAGCATCAGGTTTACAGATTCGATTACACGTTTATCCTTGACTTTTAGTGTTACATGTCGTGCAAGTTCTGACAATAATTCACTCAAAAGTTATGGTTGAAACTGATACGGACCTGGATACAGCCAAGAAAGGTGAAATAAATGGAATAAAAAGCATAAACGACTTCTTTACGGAGTTTTGAATTGGTAATTTAATGAGCAAGGTTGGTTGCCTGAGCAGCTACGTTCTGTTTGAATCCTGCAGTGTCTGGAATCGGACCACAGAGCGTGAAAAACCTTTGTCCCAACCTCACAAAGTCCAACTGCAGCTGCTAATTTGTAGCATGTGTCTGTCAAATGTGGAGAAAATCTGCAAAATCTAGTGTTTTTTAGCACCAAACATACAGCTTCAAGTAGTTTTTGGTTTTTAGTGCTTAAATTTTGCAGAAATCTTTGCTGTTTCTCAGTCTTTTGTGGTATTTTTCCTTATTTTACGTGTAAGCCACCATGTGTTTCTCTGATTGGTTAATCCACCTGTCAGTCACGCCTTCTGAAACGTTCTGTTCCACCTCGTGATGTCATGTTGTGATACAGGAAGTGCTTCACGGCATTTCAAACCCCGCACACCTTCACTAGAATCAGAATTTCAGTGATTTCAGGCCTGGGATTGCTACTCTCTATGAACAAAAGATAAAAAGGAGCTGTTAATTTGAAAACTACCACTTCATGACATCACAAGGTGGAGCATTTTGAGCTTTGGAGATGTAGACAGACTAATAATACAGGATTGCTCGTACATATGAATGAAACTAAAGACAACTCTGGGTCAGTTTTTGAGGAAGTAACAACATTAAAACGTCCTAAAAGCTCAATTTTGCGTATACAGCAAAGACTGGAGGATTAACATTTCAGGGTAAAATATTTCAGAGTTGTTTTAACACAGAAAGTGTTACTGGTGGGTTCAAGTTGGGGTTATTTGCCAGAACTGATATGGTTGAGTTAATTCATCTTCCTCTAGTTGTTCATTCAACTTCTTTAAGAGTTAATTTAGCACCTCTCACCCACCACTTCAATCTCCCACAAGAGAAGACCAGTTTTGTAAATAATTTAAGCCAAATTAACTAATATAAAGTGTAAAAATAAAACATCTCTGTGTGTTCAATCAAATCAGGAAAACCCTACAAAGAGTTTGAAAAAAATCTAAATTAAGAGTTATATTCACGTTTTGAGAGTAAACAGGAAGTTTGGTCCAGGGTTGGTTAATTAACGTTTCCAAAAATGTTAAATTAACTCTAGAACAGATTGGACTCATATAAACCCTGAGAAAATGTTAAAATTCATTCTGTGAGTCAGTTTTAACACTCCACTTTTTGCTGTATAACTTAGTCCCTTTAATTAACTTCTCCAGCCTCTCGCCTCATCGTCTTCTTCTCCTTCTTCCAGCTCTCAGCCCATTATATTTGTTCTACAGCACACAGAGAGCGGGTGTGAAGCGGTGCTCCACGTGAGCCCTTTAGGAGATGACTGCAGCCTGCCATTAGCCTAGCAGGGGAGAGAATACGACTTCCTCTTTGCACATGTCCGAGCCTGACAGCCAACTGGAGCCGTAAAAGGCCCCGAAGGTTCCCAGAGGCCGCTGTTCTCACCAGGCCAACCGCTGTAAACTCTAATGATGTGTGAAGGCAGCCCGTCAAGGTCAAGGCCACGGAGCGCTGGAGGTGCAGAGGAGAGGCAGCCGAGGAGACTTTGCAAAACTCAGCTTTTTAAGAGGCTAGATTTTTCTTTTTTTTATATAGTATAGTTAAATTTCTATTGCCACAGCACAGTACTACGCTTAAGTCTAAGTTAAAATGACTTTAATTAGGAAAATACTGTTGATTTGAGTAAATTTCACATTACAAGCTGAAAATACACCTGAAGATGAGAAAAACTCTTAAGTATTTCAAAGTGCACTGTGCAAATTTTTGGTTTGGGGTCGTCTCCTGCTCGTTTCTATTCAGAATGTTCCACAGTTAAACAGCTTTACCTTATGAACCAGGCAAACCAGGCCAGGTTACCAGTCAAATCTGTGGAAAGGCGACCCCGCTCAGTCAGAATGCTTGTTTTTCTATGTAAAATTTAGCTATAAAAGCACTTTGTAAGCGAATAAATGCAATTTAGATTTGTTTATTGTCATATTATGGAACATTTGAAGCAGAACAATCCATAGAAACAAGAAGATAATCGACCCGCAAACGTAAAGTTACAAAATGCACTGTGTTTGGGCAAAAAAATCTTCGTCAGGTCATTTCTTTTGCTTTTTGGACTTTTGTTATTTTTAAGCGTAAATACCAAAAAAATGTCGCTATCTTAATCTGTGTTAAAAGTCGGGAGGCGGAGCAGAGGAGGCTCATTCCAGAGCTTTGGACCAGCAGCAGAAAAAGACCAGTCCCTCTTGCTTTCTTATTTGTTTTAGCGACCACAAGAAAACACAACGCTCCGGTTTGGCCTCGTAAAGCTTAAAAAAAGTGCTTAGAATTTCATTGTGGTGAATAATTAGAACGCTAGGAATCCATTAGGGTAGTGAGGAATAGCTTTGGACTGCTGCAAACAATTTAAAATTAACTAGTAGTCTTTTTTTTAGGTTTTTAAGACCAGGTTTCAACACTTACTTTTGCAGTGGTGGGTCCGTCACATGCTTGTTTCCATGGAGATGTTACTGCATTGGCTAAAATGTCTTGCAGTAAGGCATTAATCTTATCTCTGGTGATGCCACAAAGCCAAGTTACAGGATTCCTCATCTGTCTAAAACAACATTTAAAGAATAAAAAGAAACATGATAACATCTATATGGAGATGTAATTCATTTGGAATGTTTCACGGTGATATTAAACCTTTTTATCTTCAAACCAGACCAAGTTAGAGGTCAGATCTGTGGAGAGGCGACCTCGCTCACAGTCAGAATGCCTCTTTTTCTCTATTTTTGAGCAGCAAAACCACCTGCAATTGAATACATAAGGTAAAGTAAACTTGTATAATGTCATACTGTGGAACATTTCAGGCATTTTCATTGAAAAACAAGCAAGTAACAGGACCCCAACAAAAAAGTTACACAGTGCACCTTTAATACCACACCATTAAATCCCTACAAGGAAAAAAACAGGTTAGTTTCATCATTTACTTTAACTACTTGACCTGCACAGTGAGGGGCGGGTTTAGCACAGGTTACGTAATACAGCTTTAGCTCAGCACACACAAGTTGATGCGATTGATTATGTCCTTTTTATCGGTGACTTTAAGAGCCTTGAAAAGCCGTGTAAATCCGCTAAACACACAAATGCCAGGACAAATTCCTCACGTTTGTGCAAGAAATGCTTTGACGCTCGAAAACAAAATGTCTTAGAACAATAATCCTCAAGCTCATTATTCCAACACTGGTGTAACATTGGTCTGACACTTCTAATGAGACGACTGTTCACATTTATGATGGTGCAGAGTGTCACCGGGAGACTCTGAGGGAAATATCAAACTGATATTTCAGCTGAAGATGAGCTCAGATGAAAAGGTCCAGGCCGTGTGATAGAGTAAAAACAATTCAACTGTAGAAAATCTTTTTTAAATGTAGTTTTTGAGACGTGTTTCGATATGTATACTGTTTCTAAACATTCTAGGCATCAGAAAAACAAAAGCAAATGTTTCCTCTATCATTGCAATGTTATAACAAAGCAAAACCATTTTTCTTCACTGTTTAAATATAGCAGAGTTAAGCTGTTAAGGAGCTGTCAAAATGAACTCATTTGTACTTTACTGTGCAGGTCATTGAAGCAATCAATATTAGAGCGTCCTTAAATTCTGTTCATTCTAGGCAGAACACATTTCAAGGGGGAGATATGAACTCTGAAAACAGTGTGATACTGTTGTCTGCTCCAGTTCCAGTAGAGCAGTGCAGTCTGCCCATGCTTCCATTGTAGGGAGTATTATACCTCTGATGACGGAGGCCAAGATAACAAGGACTGAGCTGGCAGTGGGGGCCGTCTGTACAGCAGTGCAGCGCAATTTCTTCCTAACAACAAATTCGTAAAAAAAATATCTTAATATTATAGTCACTTGTAGCTAAAGTTTCTTAAAAGAAAAATAGCAATATATTTGAATATTTTCAAAATGTCTGTACTTTATTGCAGTCACACAATCACCTCGATTGAAACAGGTAACCACAATTGGAATAAAGTATGTTCAGTTTATTCATGTAAATGCACTCTCTCTTCATCCTTTTTTAAACTTTCACACGGTTACACTATTCCTGTTTTATTCAAGGATAACAATGTAAAGTCTGTGTGTTCCCCTCTCGTCACATCCACTCACACTGCAGAGTTACAGCTGTGCTCTCGCTGAGGAGACGTGACTCTGTGGCAGCAGCAGCAGCAGCAGCAACAGCAACAGTGGCCTGACAGAGCAGCGCACAGGTGTTAGTGATAACTTTTACAACAAGAGGGTCAGCACAGAGCAGTACAGAGCAGTACAGAGCAGTACAGACCAGCACAGGCCAGCACAGACCAGTAGAGACCAGTAGAGACCAGTAGAGACCAGTAGAGACCAGTACAGACCAGTAGAGACCAGCACAGACCAGCGCAGACTAGCGCAGACCAGCACAGACCAGTACAGACCAGTACAGACCAGTACAGACCAGCACAGACCAGCGCAGACCAGTACAGACCAGTACAGACCAGTACAGACCAGCACAGACCAGCGCAGACCAGTACAGACCAGTACAGACCAGTACAGACCAGCACAGACCAGCGCAGACCAGTACAGACCAGTACAGACCAGTACAGACCAGCACAGACCAGCGCAGACCAGTACAGACCAGTACAGACCAGTACAGACCAGCACAGACCAGCGCAGACCAGTACAGACCAGTACAGACCAGTACAGACCAGCACAGACCAGCGCAGACCAGTACAGACCAGTACAGACCAGTACAGACCAGCACAGACCAGCGCAGACCAGTACAGACCAGTACAGACCAGTACAGACCAGCACAGACCAGCGCAGACCAGTACAGACCAGTAGAGACCAGTAGAGACCAGTGCAGAGCAGCACAGACCAGCACAGACCAGCGCAGGTCAGCACAGGTCAGTCCGTCCTCCAGTCCTCCATGTGAACCAGGGACAGGCCATTATCTCCTGCAGTCAAATCAGACCCAGGCCATGTTCGTTAGCATGTTTATTTTCAGCCCAAATTAAAAGAAGAGATGCCGACTTGATCAAGAAGGGTTTCTGTTACTGGAGACCGACTTTTATGGGAACTGCCAGATCAAAAACTGGGCAGAAGAAGATATCAACAACACTCACAGATCAAAAACTGTCCAGAGGAAGATGTCAACAACAGACGATTTACTAATGGACTACAAACTCCAGATGAGTGCCGTATCTGAAAGCGCTTTGCGAAACTCAACAGTGTTTGCAGCAAGACATCAACACTCCCTGGGTGTGTGATGCTAACTGTAGGCTCTGCCCTGTCTGAGGCTTTATTTTAACAAGACTGCCAGACCCTCCACAAATCGAACCTGTAACTCGGTTTGGTTTGGGCTCCACGATGATAGAAAAGTTTAAAGCGACACCGAAACATTCCAGACAAGGCAATAACACGTCCACAGAGAAAAGTATTTGAGAGACCCTCCACCCAAAAAGTTACGATCTTCCCGTTAAAGTTGTGTAATTAATTTGCGATTAAGAGGTTAGCAAGGACACCACATGTGCTTGTTGTGTCCTGACAGGAAACATCAAAGCCTGTTGACTCTGTGTGACACTAAACCCTCCTCTCACTTTCTCTCTGGATCCCTCCCAGAGAAGAGACTAATAGAAGACAGAGTAAATGTTGAGAGAAAAGAAGCAAAAACACACACAGATTTGAGCCATATAGGGAAAATATTGGTTTGGTGTTTACACAAATTCCAATGTGCTAACTCTGCATGCGAAGACACATACTATCTATATATACAGAGAAGTGTGGGGGTGTCGGCTGTAGTGCACGAGCTGAGCCGGTGCACTGCAGAGGTGGGCACAGGAATCCGCTCCAACTCAAGTATATTCTTACAATGAATATTACACATAACTTTGGTTTATTCAGTTAAAGGGCCCATGTTACGCTATTTTCTGGTCTGTTATAATGTTACTTCCTCATCACAGACACACCCGGAGTTGTTTTGTGTTTCATTCACGCACATTTAACGCACAAATCTTGCATACTATGAGAAACAGAAAGTGCTTGTGGTGATACAGGAAGTGCTCCACTGTCATTGGGAAGATTTCAGTCCTGGAATTGTCCATCGCTACTGAATAAAGGGTAAAGGGTAGGTTGAAAACTACAACTTCATGACATCACAAAGTGGAACGGAGCATTGGAGATGTAGACAGACTAATAATAAAGAGTTGCTTAAACATGTGAATGAAATAAAATGCAACCCAAGGTATGATTTTTTAAGCATTCTAAGATGGGATAAAGCTCATAAGCATGAATATTGCACATTTTAGAACCTTTTAAAACCGTAAATAGTAATGTAATGTTTGAGATCAAGAACCTGTGGAATCAGATACATTTTTGTTGTAATTTTGAGCATTTTAATCCTGATTAACGCAGAACCAAGAACAAGAATCAGCACCGCAGTCGAGGCTCGGAAACACAAGTGACACACAAAAGCCAATTTGGCATCATGAGTCTATTTTAATTTTTATTTAGACTATGCATCATTTCAAAGGGTAAACACACTCCCACTCTCGGTTTGATCCACTTTAAACAAATCTGAGCCTCGGTCATTTCTGTGATTAATTTGTTGACAAAATGAGTTCTCACGTTGGCTTCTGTCATATAAATAATTATAAGCGAACCAGTCTTTTGAACGGCTCACCAAAGGATTCGGGACCCATTAAAGAGCCGAATGTCCCATTTAAAAAGACGATTACCAGTGTACTGATTGTAATTTGCAATCTCGCACAACACATGCAGTTGGTTAGCTCGCTTTTACCCAAATGGTCACAAGAATGCACCATTAACTTCTGCAATCTGCAGTCTGTGTAGCACATAGCACATAAAACATGTAAGAAGTACTTTTAAAGAGCGCATATTTTACACTAGTATATATACAGCATATTTAAATCTATGGAAGATCATTTGTTTCATCAGATTTTGAATTTTAAACACCGTTGAATTTCTCACTTTGTATTTTTGTAACTCTGAAAAAACACGTTTGAATTATTTTTATACTGAATTTTAATTGCTGAAATTTCACGTGTACATTTTCAAAGTGTTTCAAATTCAAAATGAAAATTTCACCTTCAGCATAGATATTTTCGAGGACTCAAATTCAACAGTCAAAATTCAGAGTGTAAAATTCACAGTAAAAAAATTTGCAGGAATGATCCAAGATGCCAAGACAGAAGCAATCGATCCAAAGTGAACTGATCTAATTTAGTAACAAACAGGAAATGGTGCAGTGAAGCGATCTGATTGGTCAGAATTAGCCTCATCCAAACCTCAAACCCCGCCCAAAGAGCTTATTTAGAACAGTGGTCCCCAACCTTTTTTGCCCCACAGACCGGTTTAATGTCAGACAATATTTTCAGGGACCGGCTTTTAAGGTGTGGCGGATAAATACAACAAAATAATCTGATATGAGCTGCATTCCAAGTGGTGAAGCAGTTTTGAGGGCTTCATTGCCTCATTCGAGAGCCGGTCGCTGCATATTATGCAGAGCGGCTCGGTGCAGTGGGAATCTCCTGTTGGGATAAATCCGTATTTTAAGTAGGACTCCTGATATTGTCTATTAAATGTAGCTTTCTTTTTCTTGGAAGTCGTGGCTCCTCTTCTGTCTCCTGGCTGGGCCTAAGGTAGAAACTTTCCAAAGATGTTTGTTTTTTACTCATTTTGCTGCTCCTGGGTTTTATTTTAGCGGTGACCAGAGCGCCTTGAGAGTGACATAGACGGATGTAACAGAGAATCAGGTAATTTTTCAAAATAAAATATCTTTCAAATTCCGAAATAAATAAAAAGGAAGTAATGTAAGTTATTTATTCTTTCTGTGCGGCCCAGTACCAAATGACCCACCGGTCCGTGGCCCGCGGGTTGGAGACCACTGATTTAGAACACAGAATTTTCTAACCTATGATTATAGTATATATGGGATAAAATACACAGTTATTCTAACGATCCTTGACGTTGGGTACGGCTGCGTAAGCACCGGTGGACATTGCAGTCACGATGGGAGGACCTGGTGCCCCAACCGCCCCGTTCATTAACCACTTCCCCAATCTCTGCTTCCTATTCAGCTCCTCCTCACACAAATTAGAACGACACGCCCACCCCTCCCCACGCTTCAGCAGACCCTCACAAGGCCGGGTCACATACTCGACCTTTGCCCCAGCAGCAGCAGCAGCACCAGCGGCGGAGGCGGAGTCGTGCAGTGGTCGAGCGAGGAGGGGAGCGAAGGGGAGGAGAGAGAGACGAGCCCGGTCCAGCTCTGAGTTTACATCCAGCCGGTTCCAGTGTAAACACGTCGGATGGGCTCTGTCACCACACACCAGTAACGCGCCTGTCCTGTTTTCACTGTCCCATTTACGGCGCTTGTGGAGGGAGCTTTTAAGGGGGCTGGGGTTATGAAAGCAGAGCCCGGCACAGAGGCAGGGGCCGGGGCCAGGAGCAGATCTGTTTGGAGAGAAACAGCCTGTGCATGTCAGCGAGCAGCCGGCACCCTCCTGTCACAAAACACACAGCTCGCACAGGCTTTTATTAGGAGCCTGTGTTAGCGCGCGGGAGGTGCTGCTCGCTCGTCCGCTCGCAAATCTCTTCTGCAGGTTCTTTGGGGTTTGTTTACAACGCACTTGGACTAAATCAGCATAAAAAGTGAATTTATGGTGAACATGTGGAACAGTCTGGCTGACCTTGTTTTGCTTAATGTTATCAGTCAATTGCATAATAGCTTCACAGTTGAATAGCAATTCAGTGGGGACAGATCATGTGAAATCGATTTTTATGCGTTTGTAACCGTGTTGTGTCGAGTGATTCATGCATGTTTGAGTAATCCGGGACTGTCATGCATTTGGGTCTTGAGTGTTCACCTATCGCCAACACTCTGAGTCTACTTCAAAGGTCCTATATTGCACAAAAATGTCTCTTGCGAGCTTCAGGTCAAGTTATTATATTGTTACCTCCTCCAAAATATATCTGGAATCATGTTTTTGTTGCATTCACACATCTTTGGCTAAACCTTCTCCTGTCGAATTGGCTGAAGTGACCATAAGCAGAACTTTTAAGTGCAAGTGTGAAATTACAATGAACAATGTAAGTCTCATGAAGGTCTGAGCCTGAGTAAAGGACGGGTGGATTTGTACTACCGTATTTTTTGGGCTATAAAGTGCACCGGATTATAAGGCGCAGTATCAAATAATATGTCAGTTGTGTCATTGTCCACACATAAGGAGCATCGGATTATAAGGCACAATAAGAGAAACAAAACGCGTGTCGGATAAATCGAACTTTATTCAGGTCATTTACAATAACTCTCAGTTGTAGCTAACACAAAAATACAAGTTTAACAGTTGGTGATTTGGGCATCAAACATGCCCGGATCCCTCTCAACATTGTTCAGTTTTAACACAAAAATACAAAACCTGAAATCTGCATGGTAATGGTGGCATTTTGGGTCCTTGTACAGCACACGGCAGAACTACCGGTATGTTGCACAGTCGCCCTATATGTGGCCAACATATTACTCCTCCTGACTCGCCCACTAATACGTTATTAGACTAATGTGGACAACATCAAATCGGTTGGAGGTTAAACACAACCAAAGGTCATGAATAAGGCCACTGGATTATAAGGCCACTGTTGAGAAAATGTCATGATCTAGATGCGCCTTATAGTCAGAAAAATAAGGTAAATTCACCCATTTGACTGATTAACTGCAACCCATTTATGACACGGCATTTGATTTATGTTTTTATTCTTAATTGAACAAATTCTAAAGAAATAGTTCTTTAAACATAAGGGTGCATTCATATATGTCCTGCTGGGTCCTAGTAAATCCGATTTAATCCTGATGTTAATTTAGTTTAACCATGTTCAGGTTTATTTTCAGGTTTAGCCACAGTTTTGTTCCAGTTTGAATATGGCAAAGTTGGATGTTGGAATCCACCGTTACAAGTACAATCTTCTTGGTCAAAAAATGGAAAATTCAGTTTAATCCCTGCAAGTGCAGGATCTTCCATGGATATTTATTTTCGTAGAGAGATCACAGTTACTAATAGCTTGACACAAATGAATAATCCCACAGTACTTTCCTTTGATAATCTGAAGTAACCCTGAGCTGCTGTCTGATTTAATGAGTTGACAAAGACTCAACCTCGAAATTTCAAACGTGTTGCCGAGAAAAGACAGTGCTGTGATACATATGGACCACCCAGGAACATGTCCTCCAGGTTGGATTATTCTTTGAAGAGTATCAAGAAACTTTAGACAGGAACTGAAGACAGATTGGACCCAGCCTATCGCGACCTCTTTACATCTGCTATATATCATAAAAAAGTCAGCAACACAAAGGGAACTACATGAGACTACTGGTTTAAAGAAGACAAATTGTGCTTGTGTTTCTGCTCTGAAGTTATAATCTATGACACTCATAGATCATTGTTATAATTTGGACAATTTAAATCGCAATATTCATCAAAAATGAGTTAATTAAAGAAACAAGTGCGCTGACTTCCACGTTAGAAAAATGTAATGTCCGATGGGAGCTTAAGTTGCTGCAAATGTTCACAACAAAAGCCGTGAAGTTGCCTATGGACAGATGCACATCACACTATAGAGACATGGTTTTTTTATTTTTTGTGCGCCAAAATGACCACGCAAAACTGCCAAAACTTATTATGTTTTAAATAATCAAAATGGGGAACAAAGTTAGCACGGCGCAGTGAGCGTACACGTGGCACAATGGTGTTTTGGACATAAGTGATTAAAGATTGCTCAAACATGCACAAATCTCTCCAAATACAACTTCTGGTGAATAAATGGTGAGTCTGCTGTGAGCCAAATGTTCTTGCTAAGATGCTTGATTCTAGTTGTGCGTCCAGTGCAAGCAGCAGATTTGATAGAAGGTTTTCTCTGTAACTTATATGTAATATAAAAATGGGAGAATTTGACAATGTTAACTAAAGTGAATAGAGAAATGTTCTCTGTTTTTGCATGTTGTAAACAAGAGCAATCCCAGATTTCTCATCTCTGTCAAGGGATGATGTGGACATAGATGCAAGATATTTTTTGTCTTTTGATCTCGTCCATAGCATAAGGTCCACTTCTGGTGAAACTTTCAAATGAAGATCCCAATCATCACCAACATTTAATATATTCGTCCTTAGGCCAAGATCTACCTCTGGTGAAAACTTCAAGAAGATCCGGCCAGTAGTGTCCAAGAAATCTCACTAAGATTGTGTACCGAGATCCAGATTCCAGGTCCGGATCTAGATCATCACCAAAATTTAATAGAGTCGTCCTTGGGCCAAGATCTACCTCTGGTGAAAACTTCAAGAAGATCCGGCCAGTAGTGTCCAAGAAATCTCACTAAGATTGTGTACCGAGATCCAGATTCCAGGTCCGGATCTAGATCATCACCAAAATTTAATAGAGTCGTCCTTGGGCCAAGATCTACCTCTGGTAAAATTTCATGAAGATTCGTCCAGTAGTTTCCAAGAAATCCTGTCCACAGACAAATAAATACATAAATAAACTGACTCGATCACATAATCTCCTTGGCGGAGATAAAAATTGTGATGATAATAAATGTAGGTGGGGCAATGACATCAACAGGCAAATTTTAAAATTTTGTTTCTATTGAAATTTTTCAAATATTTACAAAATCAGGCATTAATCTATGTTTAACATTTACATTAAGCATTTTTAGTGTTTTGTTTTTTTTAATCTCAAGTAAAACTTGAGATTTGAAAAAATTGACACACTACTTGTTTGAATATTATGGAGAAAATATCGATTCAAGAAAGCTGAAATTTCACATGGGACTACAAAACAAGAAAAAAGAAAGAAAATAAATTTGATTAGAGTAATTAGATTTTATTTAGAGTGATTTAAAAGAAGTTTAGAAATCAGCAGTTAAGGGAGGACGGTCGCACCACATGACATTTGAACACTTTAAGTACAAAAAACATGCAGAATAACTCATGATTCTGAAAAAAAGGAGGTCACAGGTATGTGGGGAATTATTATAAAATTTGAACCTTTTTAACAGAAGAAATTGCAATTGAACAGGCCCAGATATTTATTTATCAAATAGTCATTACAACATTAAAGGACATATTGTATCTATATGTAAATTGACCTCTATGAACTTTTAAAAATTTTTTAACAGTTGCGTTTAAGTTCATTCATACATGTGCTCTGCAGGTCTGTGTCCTGCATCTGAGTCTGAGAAAATTCCCATTTTCATCCACACTCCATCTCCGCCCACTACAAAACTTACTTATGATTAAACAAAAATTCAGATTCTGGGTCATATATGCAAGTTTCAAAAGTAGTGAAAATGTGATCACTGAAACGCCACTATAAAGAAGCAGGTTTACAATGAACATATCATAATAAAACCCTCCCCCTCGTCTCTTTATACAATATATCTCGACTGGACTGACACAGCGACAGCCCCTTCAACATCAGTGCAATCGTACAAAGTTGGGACAATCCGAACACAAAATAGACCCACAGCTTCTAAAGTGTCTTGGGTATTATCGGAGGAACAAAAAAATCATTCCAAACTTGAATTAGGTTAAGTGTAATGCATGACCTCATTCCCAGCTCCAAACCAGCCCTGGGCCACGGCTCCCTGGATGCTTTGACCGATCAGTGCACACTTATAGCTGCAGGTTATCATTAGCAAGTTGTAACCTACTTATGAGCTACTAAAAGACCTCACATCTGACTTCTGTTTGTCATTGTGCTCCCATAAGAAAAGACATTGTAGGTTGTTTCAATAGGTCACGTTCGCGTTCTACAATTTGATGATGTCATAAATTCAGATGGAGGGCAGAGGGGTATAAAACTATGCAGGATTTACTGTTTCTCCATATTGATTTTGTGGCTTCGAGGTTCTATATTACACACGAAATGGATTCCTGATGTTATAATGTTGTTATAAATCGTCAAAATCGTGCTTGCCGTTATGTTTGGCTTCATTTGTGTCTTTGAATAACCATTTCATATGAGTCTGTCTATATCTCCAAAGCTCAAAATGCTCAGTTCCACCTCGTGATGTCATGAAGAGGTAGTTTTCAGCTGCATTTTAGCTTAAGTTCAGTCAAAATGGGCAATTCCAGGGCTGAAATTATCCAAATGATTCTAGTAAAGGCGTATGTAGGTGTGTTTAAAAAAAAACCCAAAAAAACCTGTGGAGCGTTTCTTGCATTACCAGTGATAGTTTTCTTTTGTTTGAGAGACAAACTTTGCCTAATATATTCAGTTTTTTGTGAGAATGAAACAAAACACAACTCCAGGCACATTTTTCATGAGGAAATATGGAAGATAATTTGTTTCATCAGATTTTGAATTTTAAATGCCGTTGAATTTCTCACTTCGATTTTTTTTAACTCTGAAAAAACATGAATTATTTTTATTCTGAATTTTAGTTGCTGAAATTTTAAGTGTACATTTTCAAAGTGTTTCAAATTCAAAATAAAGAAAACCGAGCCCTCAAATTCAACAGTCAAAATTCAGAGCGTAAAATTGGCAGTAAAAAAAATTTGTAGGAATGAGCCCAGATGCCAAGGCAAAAGCAATCGATCCAAAACGATCTGATCTAATTTAGTAACAAACAGGAAATGGTGCAGTGAAGTGATCTGATTGGTCAGAATTAGCCTCATCAAAACCTCAAGCCCCGCCCACAGGTGAGAACGGCCAATAGGAAACGGCCTCTGTCCTCACTCACTCAGGATCGATTGCTTCTGCTTTGACATCTTGGATTTTACATTCTGAATTTTAACTGTTGAATTTGAGGCCTTGAAAATATGCAGTGAATATTTAAAAGGTGAGAATTTTATACTGAATTTGAAACACATTGAAAAAAGTACATTTAAAATTTCAGCAACTAAAATTCAGAGATCTTTTTTCAGATTAAAAAAATTCAAAGGGGGAAATTCAGTGGTGTTTAAAATTCAAAATCTGATGGAACAAATTTTCTTCCATAAGCAAACATCATTATAACACATCAGAAAATAATGATGTGGTATTGCACTTTCATAGGGCGTTAAAAGTTAAAACTGGGCAGTGGATACGGAGGGACAAAGGTGTTTGCTGTCCCAGGGCCCCGGCTTTTAGGGGACCCTCTTCCTTTATATTCATTTATATAAGAGGGGGGCCCATGTGAGGCTTCTTGCCCCCGGGCCCCCTAAATTTCTGTCGACGTGCCTGTTAACACATCTTTTATAGTTTTAAAAATGCTGTATTCACCACTAACAACGTATTATAATATTTAATTTCAGTTCTGAGCTTTGCAGTAAAAAGTGCCCGGAGAGATTGCAAGATTAGTCAAACATGCGCTGAAAAACCACTTCAGGCCTGCTTTGATGAGATAATTTAAGGTAATTTTAACTGACAGCAATCGCGTCTTGGGGGTTGAATGATGACGGCGCTTTTTGAAGCTAATGCGAAACATAATTTCTTTTGTTTATTTATGCTGACAGACGAGACACTGTATTCTGTGCCAGTGTTAGTTTCCTACAGGAAGGCCCAGAGATATTAACTATAAGCCGGGTCAAAACATCTGCAATTTGACAGTTACACAGCTAATTATACCACACACCGTTTTCACCACCACCATTTCTCAATTTGATTTGATATCATTAACTGGGTTCAAGTAGTTACAAGATTTATAAATGGCGAAAAAAAACTTTGTAGTCTTTCAATAGCTTCAGAAAGTCTATTGACATTTATTATCCCAATTGAGGCCTTTAATAAGATCACAGATAAAGTTATATTGCGTAAAATTCATTGCTGTGAGAATGTGGTTACTTCAAAAACATGGAGTTGTGTTCAAAAAGCTCTGTTCCACCTTGTGATGTCTTGGTGGTGGTTTTAAACTTTTAACTGTGTTTTCTCTCTGGTTTACAATACACTAGAACAAGCTTGAGTTGTTGCCCTTTTACATTTTTTAGTTATAACATTTCGTAGTTGAGATTACCACAAAAAGTCTACATTATTTTCTGGTGCACTGAGAAGCAAAGGATTTAATAAGTAGTTTCAAAATTTGCTAATTCCAGAGGTGCAAATTGTTCAAATGATGCTACTGATGCTCTCCTTCACTGTGGTTCTCCTCGAGGTTTCTCGTTTTTTTTTTTTCCGAGTTTTTCCTTGCCGAAGAAGGAGGGTCTAAGGACAGGAGATGAAGGAACAATTATCCATTTGCCTGCTTGTTGTTGGACATTCTGTATTTTTGAACTATTAATTAATTACAAATTATTATTATTATATTTTTTTTTTCTTATTCTGCTTCATTCTCTGACATGTTTGTTTGCTAATTCAACAATTTTGTGAAGCCCACCGAGATAACTGTTGTTATGGTTTTGGGCTATACAAAAATAAATTGAATTGAATTGAAGGTGTATGAACTTTAAAAACACAGTGTAGCACTTCCTGTATTACAACTTAATGACATCACAAATTGGAACAGAGTGTTTTTGACAGATTTGACAGATGCACACTACCTAAATATGCAGGATTTGTGTTCTAAAACACGTGCGAATGGAACAAAACGCAACTTTAGATGAGAAAACAACATTATCAAATAGATGTTTTTTTAATTTGCGTAATATTGACCCTGTAACTCATATTTGAAAGTTCTGCTAACAAGCTCTACGCCAAATAAAACCTGTTCAGAGCGCTAGCACATCCCTACAATCCTCTGTACGATACTATATTCCAAAATGTATTGATGTGCTTCACTGGCAGCCACCTTTAGAATAATATTGGCGTCAAATCCAATACCGACATCTGTATTCGGAACATCCTATGGAAATTCCGCAGTGACATTAAATACGGTAGGCGATACGATGAGGATACAAGGACTTCCCATACTTAAATGTATCTTCGCATTCAATCAAACCTGCTGGCGGAAGAAACCACGAGGTGAGATTTCCGTGGTTTAATGTAAAAACTGTGTGGTCCCTCAAGATCGTTCCCATCTTAAATCTTACTTGTCATTCTTCGGATATTTTTTTTTACGCATCTCCACGACTATAGACTACAACACAGCCAAACACAGCCATTTGATCACACCTACTCCACTCCATACAGTACGCTGATTTACTTCCGAGGTCTTGATAGCTTTCTCAGACTTTTTCCAGCTCCAGAGAAGACACGGAATATGCGAGGGGGTAGAGGGAGAGTCCATCGACAGGGGAAGTGCTCCTCATGTGTACAGCGGCTGTTGGGAATGGATGGGAGGGGTCTGGATCACAAACGATGGCTGTCTCCAGGTCCCTGTCTTCGGAGCACAGTTTCCACAAAAATATTTGACTAAGTGGATCTTTGACGGAAGCGCGGTTTTGTGGTTTTGACTCAGTTCTGTCAAATAGAGTTTGCGTCAGAGCCTTGAATCTTTTCACACCTGAAAATCTGGACCAGGGTTCATGTTTGGCTTTGTATACGTTTCTCATGCTAGGCTGAAGTGAATGGAGTGACTTATTCAATGGCCAGAAATGCATGATTCTGTTTTATACATGTAGGATTCCCAGGAGTCTGAACACATGAAAACATGTTATTGTTTCAAAATCTCTCTATATGCAACAGTCAACTGATGTTCACTGGTCTAGTTAAGAAGTTGTAATCCAACCAAAATTATGTTTTTATTTAATTACCATTGTTTTTCTTTTTAAGTAAGATGTTTCTAAAGGTGAACTAGAAAACTAAGAACTAAGAAAACACTGTTTCACCCCATGATGTCATGTGCTACTAGTTTAGTTTAGTTTAATTTAGTTTAGAAAACTTTATTTATCCCCGAGGGGCAATTCTGTTTGTCACAGACTACAACATAAAAACCACACACATATACTGTATATTTCACACAGGTGACGCTCAGTGCAACTGAGACTTAAGGGGAAAATGTGGCACAAAGTCTAACGGCCAGGTGCAAAAAAGAACAACAACTTTAGAGCAGTAAACAATAAAAAAGACACTTGTCTCAGTCTATTTCACCTCTGTGTTTAGGAGCCGAATGGCAGAGGGAATAAAGAAATGAGCAAATCTATTTGTTTTCTTGCTGGGGGCAAGGTAGCGCCCCCCAGAGGGCATCAGGGAGAATCTCCTTTTAGAATGTGATCAGAGCCACTAATGATACATTTGACCTTGTGGAGCACCTGCTGCTCCATAAAGAGTTGAGGTTGGGCATCTGCCCGCTTATTATCTTTGAGCACGTTTTTACAATGTCGTTCATGCTGTTTTTGTCTTTGACTGACAAACCATAACACCAGCGGGTTAAAGAAAAGGTTAAAAGGCTCTCAATAAAAGAATGATAAAAAGCACACAGTGTACTGCAGGAAGTGCTCCACTGTGTCCATAAACTTTCACTTGAATCATTTGGATGATCTCAGCCCTGGAACTGTTGATCTTGGCTGAACTAAAAGTTAAGTATAGTGTAGTAGTGTAAACTACTAACTTTTATGTAAATTGCAAATTATCTTGTCTTTCTCACTCTTACAAAACTTTTATCCCCAATCTTTTTTCCAACATACCGATGAACTACGGTAAGTTATTTTTACCAGATGGAGGGTCGACCACCTGAGAGACAAGCAGGTGACGCCACTCAGACAGGTGACCCTACAGATCTGGACACGCGACTCAGAGTAAGAATGCATGTTTTTCAAGAGGGTTTCGCAATAAAAACACGTGCCATTTAACATACAGTCCCTGACAAAAGTCTTGTCGCTTATCCATTTTGTAGAAACAAAAGCTTATAACATGACTTTAAATCAATTGACTGGTTTAAGAAATGTCTCATATGAAAGCTAAAACCCTCCCAAATTATGCTCAAAATACTAAAATAAATTTGCTTCACTGAAGAAAGATCATCTAATGAACACAGAAAGGTCAGATTTTGGCAAGACAAAAGTCTCGTCGCCTACAGAAAATTTAACAAATAATTTACTTCAAATACAAAAATATGTTGCATGACGTCAGTGAATTAAGTAGTGGTGCTGTGAGATCCATATTTAATATCTTGTATGTCCATGAGCTTGAAGGATGCATCCATGCGGTTCCACAATGATTCATACAAACTGTTGATGAAGTCATCAGGAATAGCAAAGAAAGCGACATTTCTAAAACCAATCGATTAATTTAAAGTCAGGTTATAACCTTTTGTTTCTACAAAATGGATAAGCGACAAGACTTTTGTCAGGGACTGTAGATCAATAATGCCACACTGTGAAACATTCCAAAGCAATAGTATCTTTAGAGACAAGTAGACCCTCCATGACAAACATTACATGGTGCTTTAATGTACTTTACCCAAACATCAAGATGGTCCGAAGTCAGATTCCAAAACTATTTTACTGTCAAGAGTTTGCATATTTTTCTTTCTCTGTGAGTGAATGAACTTAAACACTCAAACATCCACAACTTAAACAGGCTAATATTCCTACTTTGTTCTCCAGACCATGAACCAACCTCAAGATCCCGAAAAAGTTTTGCTAGAACAAATGCAATAACATATCCATACATATACACAGTGCATCATTAAGGAACAGCCAAATGCTATGAGCAAATAGAACAATAAAGTTTACCGTAACCTTAACATGACCCATTTACGTTGTTGGACGAGCTTTGTTCTCGTCTTTGGGGATGTGATGTGGGCATGTACCTTCTTGATGATCAGGCCCAGGGGGAAGGCCAAGCACACCCAAGAGGCATCATCTGTCTCAACTGCCCTGGGAATTTTTCTAATCTGACAACATCCACCGCAACCTGGCACCAGAAAGCAGTCGGAAAATAAAAGTACCATTGTGCAGTCGGCCAATGATACTTAAAGGTGCGTTGTGTAACTTTTCTGGTGCAGAGTCCATCAGATACTTTGTTCCATGGAGATGTTATTGCTTTGTCTCACAATGTGGTATTAAACCTTTCTATCTTCTTGGAGACCAAACCAGACCAAGTGACGGGTGAGATCTGTGGAGAGACGACCCTGCTCACGGTCAGAATGCCTGTTTGTGTTGGTATTTTAAGTGTCTGATTTCACGCATTTTGCAAGAAATTACTTTTGTTCGCATGCACCAGCTTCCAAAAATGTGCCATCCGTGTGATCAAAGCGTACAAAAGGTAAAGAAAGGTAACACAAGCAGAGGTTATGTAGTTAGCATTGTTCAGGAGGGTTAGTGCTGTTCAATGAGGTGCGCTTCCCTTGTGTACAGATTCTTTTCACCTTAAGAGCTGTCCTCCATGTCTTATTGTGCTCTACAATACCGTGGCGTTAATTAAAGAGACCAAATGGGCATTAAACCATTCATAAAAACTGGGCGTGAAAACCACCTCCTTTGTGGCCCTAGTCTCAGATATCGCACTGGTCACACTGCCAGGAGAGCGCTAGCCCGTAAATATCATCCGTCATTTCAAGTGATGAAAGCTGAAAGCTCAAACAAATTCCTTGGCACCCTCTGATGCAATAATATGGAGTAGGACATACAATATTCACATAAAAGGAAGAGTCAGATTATTCATGAGATAAAATAAGCAGCACGGATGGTTTACGTTCAACCACCGTAATTTAAACATCACAGTTCAAACCCTTGATTCTGTGTTTCCGTCCTGTGTTTTTTCAGTAGCAAACTTAGTCTTTTTGACGGGCTGCTTGACAAATAAAATCCCCAAAGGTATGCTGCACAGTTCCTCTTCCAATATGATGTGACTTTATATAGAAGGTTTGGAGTAAATATTTAAAACAACTTGGAGGAACATCAGCTACAGCTGACCCCACTGCAGGCACAACTATGTTTGGATTTTAGACACATTTAAAAGTGAAGATAAAGTGACTGAAGTGTTTTTCAACACCGATGAGAGTCACAGTCTTTTATCTTTTCAAGGCGAAGCACATGGGCTGGGTAACTTAAGGTCAAAAAGATGTCCTTAGATGCATTAACCTATATTATCTGTGTTAGGTACTATTTGATTCATACAGTCTATAGTCTATTTCTTTTCCAAGTTTTGTTCAAAATATTTTTTTTCATACAAGTACAAACAATGTACATGAACAAACAATAATTTTTTTTAAATATGCACTTTTTAACTAACCTGCTGGTCTCCTTGCAGATGCCACAGATTTACTGTGACTGGAGAACAGCAACGTCGTCAGGGCAAGTAACCGGACTCATCTGGAGACTAGAAAGATATGTAATTAAATAAATGCAAAGTAGGTTTAAGTGTAATATTATGATATACTCCAGGTGATAACATCTTCATGGAGACGGGCTGGAGGTGGGTTCCTTGCCAACAAAAGTTCCACAGTGTACCTTTACTTACATTACATCATTTATAATCTGTTATTTTCTGATCTTTCTTATAATTTTGTTCCCTTATCAAAAACATGGATTTTTGTTGACTTTCCTCTCAAACAGAAAACACAGTTGCACCTTGTGATGTCATGTGGTAATACAGGAAGTGCTCCACTACATCTAACCTCCAGGCACCTTCACTAGAATCATTTGGATGATTTCAGCTTAGGTACTGCCAAACTCCACTAAACAAAAGGGAGCAGTTCACCTCAAAACTACCACTACAAGGTGGAACAAAGCATTTTGAGCATTTTGTGTGAAACATGTGTGAATGAAACGAAACACAATTGCAGCTTTGCTTTTTAGGAGGTATTAACATTATAACATGGCTTCAATCTTACTAAAATCCTTTATGTGTAATATAGGACCACTTTAACCATAACTTCTTGGCATTATCAAATTATTTCCAGAAGCAAACAATCTCCTCTTTCCCAACTTTCATGCCCAAACCTTTTTCCAGCCGCATTAGCAGATCGTCCCTGACCTTTCCGTAGCATTTCTTTGATTCTTCTTCTCGACTCTCTCGACCCAAAGCTTAATGTCAACACAATGCTTTCCCGCTGCACATTCCAGCTTTACGTCCAGGCAACGGTCAAAGGAGCCGCGCAATTACAGTGCACTGGCCTGCGTCACTTTGCTGTTTACTTCCTACACACTCGCTCGTCTCTAGGACCCTTTGAAGTCGCCTCCTTGCTTCCTTTCCTTGCCATGAGCGATGTGCAGAGATCCAACTTTGTGCCACATTAGCCCCTCCTCTCCGTCCTCCAGCTGCTCCACAGACTCCCACATGTGCAGATTGACAGGACGGACACTCGAGGCATGGAAATATTTAGTTTGTAGACTGAGACACATCCGATATTTTATCCCTATGCACTTTTGATCTTGACTGAAAGTTCGGACGGCCTATCTCCACCGGTCAACAAGTGCACCGGCTCACAATTTATAGGGTGCGTTTGAAAAGTTTGAAAAGCTAGCGTGCGATATTGTAAATGTTAGATAAGTTTTGAATGTTGTTGTAAGTGAGCTTTGATCAGATTATTTATTTGTTGAAGGAGACGTGTGATGCAAACTCAACTTTTATGAACTTTTTCGCTCATAAGTCATAATGGTTGGGATGGATGGATTCAGCAAATGAGTTATGCTGGATTTGAAGCTGGAGCGCTCAGAAATGAATTGAGTTTTCATCACCTATCCCTGCCCACAGCGTCAGAGTAAATACTTGGAATTAGTAAAAAAAAAATTAAATAAATAAATAA
>JACN01005358.1:0-14233 GCA_000787155.1 Scartelaos histophorus | reverse complement strand
TTATTTTTTATTTTTTATTTTTTTCTTTACCACTAGTGTACGATGAGAAGATGGTAATATAAAAAAGAACACATTTTTGGGGTTGAAAATGATGGTCTATTGCCCAAAAAATCTGTGTAATTGTTTTATTCCTTAGTGTTGAAATTAAGTTTGAAATGGAACTATTAAGACAAAAGTTCATTGGCAAACTTGCATGCAGACTGGTCATACAAATCTTATCTGGAGTTAACTTGCACAAATGACATTTTCTATTCTAAAAGTTCAATACAGAGAAAAGGTTGTGGCTAATTTTGGTCAAATTGTTGCACGCGCAGCTGAACGGAAGGTCTAAAGGCTTATTTCAGGTTGAAAAGTACCTGATTAGCTGTGAACAGATTTATGATTACATTTTTAAGGGCAGAGAGCGGCAAGACCCTCCCAAAAAAAGAAAAATAGTTGGATTGTATCACATAGAAGCATTAAGGACCTTTAGCCAGAAGGTTTTGTGCACTTCCAGACATCTTTATTTCAAAATTGTATAAATAACCTGTATTTTTCTAGGAATATTAACATCCAGGTGATATTATACACTGACTTCTTCCCAGAATGTCGCTGCTTTAGAGCCAAACTCCTCTGCCTTTTCCTCTGTCTCCTCTATCTACAGCCAGCCATCGAACTGAAAATCAATACACTATAAAGAGAATGGAGAAACCTCTTATTTACATCACTTTGAATGGGCAGTGTGGTTTGTCTATGGCCTATTTAAGTCTCCGAAATGCTACGGAGTAAGATAAAGAACGCAAGCTCGCTGCACTATCTTGTATGGAGCACAAGTAGGTATTTGAAGGGTTGTTATGAATGCAGTCTTTGATTCATAAGGCCACAGGGGGGCCCCAGAGACAGGCCAGAGGAGCAGAGCGCCTCCAAACAGAAGGTGCTCTGTTGAATATATGCTCTTGTTTTTCTCTGTAAACCGACTGGCACAAGACTGATGTATTTGATTACCTTTGTAGGAATTGCCCTGGTCTGTACCCATATTTTCCATGCAAAAAGCCTAAAATAAATGTAGTTTTGCTCTAACAAATGGTCAAGAAAGCGATTTTACCTTCTGCAAACCAGAAAGTGCACGGTTAGCATCATTGTGGTGGCAAAACTCCACTCATTTCTCTCTGACATCACTTCACGTTACATCATTTTCTGATCAAAGCTATAACGTAAAACCCTGGAGTTGTGCGTTTTGTTCACTCACATTTAACAGACAGGTTCTTCTCTCGAACACCTTGTGATGTCATCAGGTGGTAGTGCTCCAAACTCCATACACTCACTATAATCATTTATTACAACCCCGGAATTGCCCGTCTCTACTGCACTAAAAGGTAAAAGGTAATTGTTAACTTGAAAACTTCCTCTCCATGAAATCACAAGGTTGAACAGAGCATTTTGAGCTTTGGAGATGCCAACAGGCTAATAATAAAAGTGTGTGTATGTGTGTGAATGAAACAAAACACAACTCCAGTCTGTTTTTGAGGAGGTAACAACATTGTAACATGTCTAAAAGCTCACAAGAGTCCGTTTAGCGTAATATAAGACTATTCGGGAAAATACTTTGTTTTAAGATGTACTTTTTAAGCTTTTAAACAACTATGATGACGGTGGTAATTCTGACCTGGTATCATTAGTAATTCACCATTGTTATGTAAATTAGCAGACAGCAGTTGGTATTTAACCTCATACTATTTCAAAATTGGGACGCATTTCAATAACCAGTGGGTGGAATATGTAAAACACAAAAAATTTAGGTCACAAATGCTTCTAATTGTATAGATTTTTGAGATGCTTTATAGCTACATGTGTTTCGACACGTTTGTGAATATAATTATTAGCTTTACGATCTTAAAGCAGGTCTCCAGAAGGCTGTAACACATCCTGACATGCCCCCCTCTGTTATGACAGTGCTGACAGCGTTTAGAGTTTGTTTTTGGAGATGTGTAACGGTAATCACAGAGACGCGGTGCTCCTGAACGCACCACCGTGACCTGCTGAAAGAGCGGCACATACACACACATACACGGGACATGCCCATTTAGGCCAGACTACAACTTAACCATTACACACTCGCTGGTGTTAAAGCGGAGGGGGAGGTTAAAGCACAGTTTGTATTAGGGTTGCTTTTTTATGGATTAAATGATTATGACAATTATTTGGGTCATAGGGTTAGGGTTCATTTAGTGTTTATATGCAGTTAAAGGTAACAGATTTGCACACATTATTAATACCATAAAGAGAAAAATCAAATGCTGACGGGGTGGAGTGTGTTTTTTGTGTTTAACCACACATGATTTGGGGTAAAACCGGGGTTAGAACTTTCGAATATTGTCTAAATCTCGCAGTAATCCAAATAATTAAGACATAAAGCACACTAAAATGGAGCAAAGGATCATTTATTCATTTGTTTGTTTGCTTATTTCATTCCTAAAGTATAAAAACTGTGTCACAACATCAAACAAGACATGAATCACGGTCTACCAATGCGGTTTCCTCTATTTTTAGCTGTTGCTGCAAGAAAATAATGCATTTAAGATAAGATAAGGATCTCCGTTAGTCCATATAAGTGCTCCGTGCTTTGGAATAGTCACTGCCAGCTGTTTCCATAAGGTTGCATATAATTATCTGTTCTTAGTAGTTGAAAAATCCCTTAAAAATAGAGGTACTTTTTCTATATAATATGTATTTTTTGTTCCTAAGCTCAAAATCCACTTCTTATTGACACAACAAATGGTAGAAAGGAAGCGCAGTTTGTTCATTTGAATTCTGAAGATTTTAAAAAGTCAGAAGTTCTTTTGTCGAGGCTTCTTAAAAACTCTCAGATGAAATATTGATTTGCGTTGCGTTTGACTGTAGCCTGGTTCACTAATCCACTTTGGAAGGTTCTGTTTGAAATCACGTTGGAGTGGATTAAAGAGACTCGTCTTTCCTACGGTAATGGATCAGAGTGAGCTGACCTGCCGCTGGAGTGATGGAGCAACTGCACGGGACGATTTACTAAAAAGAGGAGTCGCTCTGTGTAATTGCTAGTAGTTACGTAGCTCATCTAACAAATTAAGTAGTAGTAGTAGTTGTAGAAGTCACATTTTTAGGCTTTGACTTTGAAATGTCATCTTTATTTTCTGTTATTCTGCTGTTACTGTCACTACAATTTCACAAATAAAGTTTCTCTTATCTTACTTATTATATTTTTGTTCTAAATGCATGTATTTAAACGTCATTTCAAAGGTCTCACAGCTCTTCTTTCCGTTCTTCTCATATGACTTTGTGCTCTTTTTCTCGACTGAGGCTCTGATATTGAGTCAAAGCTACAGTCAGGGTGAGTCACGGTGAGCTAGAGGGCGTCCTGTCTTCAGTGGTATGTAATGAAACAACCGACCCCTCGGGCGCTGCAAAACAAACTCCTCTTAATCCCGAGCGGAGAGGTACACGGGGCGCCCTCCCCCCATAGGACGCCCCAGATCCCCTCGGCCCTGCTCCAGCTTGGCCTCTGCGACGACCGTGACTCAGTGGGTAAAACAAGGAAGTATTTGTCTGGGGTTTCCGTGTACATAAGGCTAGTAATTGAGTACAGTTGAAAGCAATACCGCACATCTTGTTTCAGTATTATGGGTCACTTCCGTAGAATAGAGACGGCAATGTGGAGTTTTACCCCAGATGCCCTACCTGTCACATATGTTTACCGTATTGAGCCATGTTTGTAAAATCTCGTCAGTGAGGGGAAAAGTTGAACTGCCAAACTTCTGAATGACTTACTGTTTTTCGTTCACTCCGTCAACAAAATAGTTTTCACTGTTTGCAGAAATACATTTTATTCTTCCATTCGGTTTTGTCGTAACCATGGCAACACTCAGCTGATAGACGTTCAACCAGAAAAGTGACTTAGTGCACCTTTAAAGGGCTCTTATTACACTATTTTCTGAGCTATGTTATAGGTTCTTAATCAAAAACACACCTGGAGTCGTGTTTTGTTTCATTCACACATGTTTAACACACAGATCCTGCATATTTTGTTTTTCTCTCATATGGAAAACACCTGTTCACTCTTATGATGTCATGTGGTAATACAGGAAGTGCTTCACTGTGTTTTTAAACCCCACACACCTTCACTAGAATCATTTACATGATTTCAGTTCTGGAGTTGCACATCTCTATTCAACTAAAAATAAATTGACATGGAAACTACCACTAGATGACATCACAAGGTGCAGCTGAGCATTTTGAACTTTGGGGATGGAGACAGACTAATAATAAACGTTTGCTCAAACATGTGTGAATGAAGCAAAAGACAATTTCAAGTGTAAAGATGCAAAAAATCCAAGGCACTCACCGGTTGAAATAAAATGCCTTTATTCATTTACGGCATGTCAAAATGGACAAGTTTAAAAGTCCCGACGCGTTTCAGCCTATGGGACAAACAGAATACTGAGTGAACCATGTGAGTTAAATACAAGAAACCACCAACAGGGCGGCTCCACCTGGAAGAGAAGGTGTGGAGACTCACCTGTGGACACTACCTGAGACACTCCACTAGAGGGCAGTGTTAGAACCATGTAAAGGATGTATACAATCTATAAACACTCAAATGTGCACAAAAATACAGATAAAATACATGCAACTCAGTAATAAAAGTCTGAAATAGACAATCAGTTATAAAAACACAGAGAAGTCCATATCTTCATTGAGCCTAGGATATTTAGTTGCCTGTAATGTATAAATCCAGAAAGTTTCACAATTTCAAGTATGTTTGCGATGAGGCAACATTCCAACATGGCTTAAACCTCACAAAGAGTCAATTTTGCGTAATATTGGATCTTTACCGAGACATTTACACAGCATAATTTTTTTGCAATTCTCATTTCAACTGAATAATACATAACCATACAATTTCCAGGTGTATTCAAGATGTAAACATAAGAAAATATCCACTTTTATCCACATCTCAAGTAGCATTACATTGCGTTCTCATTCAAAATAACTGGCTCTCCCCTCACTATACTCTTAACCACCCTCGGCTTCAGCATAATGAATTCTAAGTGAGTTGTTTATAACCTGTGCCCCTAGTGTAGAAACAACCCTGAGACCCGAGCGTCGCTTAATTAGTGAAATACCAGAGAGGCACTCAGACAACCCTGAAGTTACCCCCTCCTCCACTTTACCATGCACACTGGGCCAAAACGCTCACCCCTAAAATCAAGTTAATACGATCCATTACTACATCCGTTTCTATTACCCTTTCTAACATCTCTACTTTGACATTATGGTGTATTGTTTCATACCGCAAGTTTTGAAGTGCAAATGAAGCCCATGCCCTGCTCCTCTGCTGACAAGGGGCTCATTATTCCATATATTTTTCTTATGATGCATCACGGCTTAATTAGGAAACTGAAATTATATCTGTCCCCTAAATGCTATGTTATTTCACCGCTTTGAAGCTCGTCTTTTCTGTTTGTCCTATACTGTTGGGTTTGCGGCGGGCTGGGAGGCATGGATCCCACAAGGCTTTCATTTGCTTCCAATACACACACACACGCTAACATACACTAAACCCATAGAATTACACACAACGCCGTATCCCTCCGAGCGTTTTTTTTCTCTCCCGTGGTCAGTCCCTATTTAGACTTGACGTAATCTGCCACTTGTACTATCTGGTAAACACCGCAAAATGCCATCAAAGCCGTGATGCAAAATTATAATCTCGTATTTAATCTGACGCTAATATAAAAATCCAAATATATTCAACATCATGTAATCTATGTCGTTTTATTCCCTGTTTGTCAGTGAATATTTCATTGGAAAAATATCTAGGTCAATCTGATTTATAGGAATGTTGAGATTTGATTAAATTTGTCATGTCATGTACAAGAGATTAGAAGTATATAAGGCAACTTTGGGTATTTGGAAGTTGTATCTCATTATATTTTGTATTTGGGTTATCAAAAATACCAAAAATAAAACTAGTATCAAGACAAGACACTCATTTGAGCAGATGCTGATACTAAAAAGTTACATTCACGGGATAGAAATAGACCCTGAATTGCTTTAGAATGATCTTGAGATGTATCAGAATATAGTATAGTATATATAGTATATAGTATAGTATAGTATATAGTATAGAATAGTAAAAAACCACATATTCTAGTATACGCCCATGGACCACTATGGAATTTACTTGCACAACTGAGGGATTACACAAATATAAAACCACATGGTAATATAAAAGAAACTACTATGATTTAATGTTGAAAATCAAGCATTTTTTATCATCATTTATTATTGTAGTATCGGAATTGGTTTTGAGTATTAAGTAGGCAAACACTAACATAATGCAATCACCATGAAAAACTCCTGCAACCCTTTTATATCTATTTTGCACAGAGACGTCCCATGCGAGCGTCTAACCCTAGTTACGCTTTTAAGACACATCGCCCGGACGCTGTTGATCCTTCGCTTTTGCTGTAATCCATTTTGCAGTGTGAAGTCAGCGAGCACGCCGTGGCATTCTCTTCGGTCACATGTCCGTTTTCCCATCGTATCGCGCACGTGGGGCGGCCGGGTCGATACGGGCCAGCGTGTCAAATGACCTGTCTGCAAAGTGAATCAATCCGACCAGTTTATCACATAGGGCAATGGGGAGGATGTAGTAGTGCCAGTGCAGTCTAATGTATGCGCTATGAGAAGGTAATTTCATCATCTCATCTGGTGTCAGGATTAAATTATGGAGTCTCACTGCATTTTGAATTTGCTGACAGTAACTCAGGTTTTACTACAAGTTCACAGAGAGTTAAAAGTTATTGACAAACCACACATAGGGCAATGGGGAGGATGTAGTAGCGTCAGTGCAGTCTAATGTATGCACTATGAGAATGTAATTTCATCATCTGGTGTCAGGATTAAAGTATGGAGGCTCATTGCATTTTGAATTTGGTGACAGTAACTCTTTTTAGTTCACAGCGGGTTAAAAGTTATTGACAAACCGTTAAAGAACTAATAGTACAATGAGTATTGACTGTATTGGATTCTCATATATCTTAACTGTCGCCCTGAATACAGCATAAAAAGTTGAAAAGGTTGTACAGTAAGAGCTCAGAAACAATGTTAAAATGCGCTAAAATGTAAGTTTTCTGCTTCTTCCACGTGCTCGTCTCCATGGAAATGTTATTGCTTTGCTTGGAATGTTCCCCATATGGCATTTAACTTACTTATCTTGTGTTCAATAATGAGTTTCTGTTACCGAAATGACCTGAAAAACATGCATTTTTATTGGAAGCAGGCTCGCCTTTCCACAGATGTGACCTGTTTCTTGGCATCACCGGCATGCTTTTGCGTAGAGACATGCAATTAATGCCCTGGAATATTCTAAGCAGCAGACGTCTACCAGAAATGTTACATAGTGCACAACAAACTTCACTAAACAAATATGTAAACCTTTTATTGGGAGCAGGCTCGCCTTTCCACAGATGTGACCTGTTTCTTGCCTTAGTGGTATCACCTGCATGTTTTTGTGTAGAGACATGCAATTAATGCCCTGGAATATTCTAAGCAGCAGACGTCTACAGAAATGTTACAAGAAACTTCACTAAACCAAAGCTAAATATGTAAACCTTGTGACTACATCGTTGTATTTGGCTCAGTTTTGTGCTTCAGTAATTTCTTTCCTTGTCATCCTTTCTGCACATGTCAGAAAACCATTCCAAGAGTGTTTCAAAGAACAAAAGTAGATCTGTTCTGGAGGCGAAACTGTCAAAAGCCAACTGGAGTGATCACTTGTTTTAAGCCCGTCTCCTCCAATCCACAGCTAAAGGCTTTGGCACGGCACATCTCTACACCAGCGCTCCCTCCTCTCTGCTCTTTAATTCTCTGTAAATTCCACCACACACTCGGGCTTTAGTGTGTGTGTGTGTGTGTGTGTGTGTGTGTGTGTGGGCGCTTTCTCTGCGTGTCGTCGGCTGAACATCTCCACATGTGAACCGAGGCGAGCATGGGAGAAGTGGCCGGAGAGAAGCGAAAGGGAAAAAAAACATATATATAGAGCGTGGAGTTGAAGCCGGCGATTGTACGAGAGGTTTTTACTGATGACGTGAGGGAGAGGAGAGCGCACATCTGGAACGCTTCGCACATCTGCACCTGAAGAAGAAGACAAGCTTTCTCTTGCTATAAAGCCTCCCCCGGGACTTTCGTTTTTTTCTTTTTTTCCGTTTTACCTCACAGGCTGTAAATCTTTTCCTCTCTGCTCTCCCGGTTACCCGCTGAGCATCAAGCGCGGAACGGCGACCCGAAAAAGAGAAGACCGCGTGCGATTCTGGCAACGAAAAAGGAATTATTTGATCTCAGAAGTTGATAAGATGATTGAGACCCTTTGCATCCAAGTGTTTACAAGAACTGGAGTTGCAATGTTGAGTTCTGACAAGGAATTTGCTGACTGGGGAAGTTTTTAAGTCTTGTCACTCCACAGGTTTGTCCCACTTTTCAAAACACACCTACTATTTGCTTTGGAGGATGAGCTCAAGAGCAGAGGTGCACCTTTGAAGCTGCTATTAACCCCCTTGACTTCCCAAAAAGGTCCCTCCCCTCTTCCAAGTCTTCCAGTATACCTGCGCTAGTCACAACACGCTTTTAACCATAAGAGCGCCCACGTCAAGCAAGCTGGAGCACCCTCAGGAGACACAGAGGGGGATTTAGCGAGCGCGATCAGGGATGTCAAAAGCTTCCAGGCTGGTTAGACCCCACTCCAAGCTGCCGTCCCCGCGGAAGGAATGCCCCGGAACGGCCGGTCGATCGCGGGTGGGGGAGAAGCTGATGAGGGCAGGTAGCGACGGGACCGGCAACAGGCAAAAGTCGCTGACCGTTGCCGTGACGATGGAAAAGAGGCAAAGTGAGACGGACGCCCAAGCATCCGGTCAAGAAGAGAGGAGAGAGGACATGACAGCGCCAAAGAGCAAGATCAGTCCACCCAAAGTGTCCAGTCAGCATGGAGGCACTGCTAACAGTAAGTCATTTTATTTATTGGCCTACGAGGATGTGTCATCAGAAATGAAGTTAACGTTTTGAGATTTTGTGTAGCTTGTTTATCCTGTTGTGATCAGATTTGAGGAGGTTGTTGTGTAGTATGTACTGTTTTCATTGGAATTAGTTCAGTATATATTAGACGGAACATTACATTTTTGGGGGACTTTCTTTGTACTGATGAAGAAGGTTTTGGTATTTTTCTATATTATGATTCGATTTTAGCTTTAGAGGGTTGAATAAATAACACAAATAAATAAAGTTAATAATTTTGCTGTTTATTTATTGCAGTTTTTGTTTTTGTAATTGTTATATTTAGAATACTTTTGGGCATAACCAAAATGTGTTATCGTGACAGGCCTAATTGGAACCATCACAACTTGCATAAGTTATCCTTACCAATTACACTTGTTCTTTAGCAATAGAATTACATTGTCATATTGTATTGTACTGTATTTGTATTGTATTTTATTTATTTGACCTCCATTAGCTGCTTCCACATGGCTATTCTTCCTGGAGACAATGACCTATGCTGCATGTTTTTTGGGTTGATGGGGTAAACCAGAGTGATTGGAGGAAACCCACCCAGACACGGGAAAAACATGCAAACTTCACACAGAAAGGCCCAGACAACCTGGGGATAAAATCTGGAACCTTCTTGCTATGAGGCATAAGTGCTATAGCTACTCAGTGCTGTCATTCAGAATAGTCCAAATGATCCAGATTTTGTGAGTGGCTGGACATTGCTGTTGAATCGTGTGTTGTAGCATCATAAACCAGTGGTACTGGCTGAGATGTTGTGTGACTTGGCCCAGTTGTAAGTTTCCAGAGAAACCATTTGTAAAAGCTTTCCAAGTTGTTTACATATTGGGTAGCATTGTTCCTCTGGTCAAGTTTCACTGTTTGCACCATCTTTTGTTAAAAAGGCTGAAGGATTTGGTACAATTATATAATCACAAAGTATTTCCATTAGATTGCATAAAAATAAACTATTTTCAGTTCATGTTACAAATCTCATTCAACAGTAAGTAATAACACAAATAAGTGATTAATGCAAGATTCACATGTACTTCTAAACAGGATGTAGTATTTTTCTACAGCTCTAGGGGAGGTGTTTGTTAAAGGTCCTATATGACACAGATTGACTTGTCTGAGCTATAGCTATGTTAGACTATTGCATCATCACAAACACACCTGGAGTTATGTTTTGTTTCATTCACAGATGTTTGAGTAACTCTTTATTATTAGTCTCTCTACATCTCCAAGCTCAAAATGCTCTGCCCCACCTTGTGGTGTTGTAAAGCAGTAGTTTGCAACTTAACAACTACCTTTTGTTCAGTAGAGATTGGCAATTTCACAGCTGAAATCATCCAAATTATTTTTGTGAAGGTGTATGAAGGTGGAGCACTTCCTGTATTACACATGACATCACAAGGTGTTCCACGTATGCGTTTTCATTTTGAGGAGAACTCATACTTAATGTGTGGGGTGTGTGCTAAATATGTGAGAATGAGACAAAACACAATTCTTTGTATGTTTTTGATAAGGAAACAAGGTTAAAACATAGATCAGAAAGTAGTCTAATAATAGCCCTTTTATACTGATTATTCCAGTTACCATTTCAGTTGCAAAATAGTCTAATCTCAAGAACCATTTTATCAGGTCCTAGCAACTTGTCTTTACCAAAATCCATGTATATCTGCCAACATAAATCTTTGGCAGTTTCTTGTTAGCTTTGGCTTTGGTGTTGTGAAACCACTTGTATACTTAGGCACTTGCAATACCTTTGTAGCCTTGTCACCAGCTTAAATGTGTTTGCAAAGCATCAATTGACAAGTTGTTGCAGCAACCCCAGGTATTCATGTGAATAATTCATCAAGTGGATCTAAGTAGGCTGCGCTAAAAATTTAGGACATCCCACAATCTCCTTAGAGGTCTGTAGCAACCCGATTAAGATATTTGTGAACAAGACCCTCCTTTACTTGTCACCAAATTCCAAACTCAGCAGGGTGCCACCATTCAAGTGACGCCTCCCAAGTCCTCAAGAGGGTAACTCCAAAAAGATTGCATGAAATACTGCAGACAGACCCCTATAGCAGCTGGACTATGATAGACGGTCTTTTTAATAAAACATTCTAGCTCTCGATTCACTTTCAAGGCGAGTTTGTAAGTGTAGTCCATAGTAGGGGGTGAGTTAAGTGAAAGAGTGACAGAAGGAGGTCAGGAATGCGAGCGGTGCATGCTGGGAAATCAACAGGTCTGGGGTAGTGTCTGTGTGTGTAGCCCCCTCCCTCCAGTAAAGACAGGTTAGGGGTTATGAGAGGGCAGACTCCTACTGCAAACCAGATGTTCTCCTATCTACAACTTCCACTGTCCTTTGTATGAAAATAATGACTTTTTTCTTTTGGATCTGCTTCCATTTTTCCGGGTTAGACTCAGTTCAGAGACATTAGTAGATGTTTTCATAGAGTTAAAAACGACTCCCAGGAGTTTTGATGAGAAACAGGAAGTCCTTTTTCTTTTTGAAGCCGTAGGAAGTGACTCAGTGATATTTTTGCATGCATTTCTCGTCCTCCTTCGCGGTCTTTTGTTTTTGCTTACGCCTAAACACTCCGCCACCTCTCTATCTCTTTGTCTGTCTTCATACATTTCTTTTTTTTGCCTCGTGATGTTTTGACAGAGCCTGACATCGTTGTCGGGAGATGCCCTGACACGCTAAAACACAACGCGCAGGACTATCAAAAGGAATAATTCAAGTGTATCTTGTGCGTACACTTTGGTTAGGTCCTCCGTGGCCGCTGTCAGTTGTACTTTTGTCTTTGGGGACGCTCGGTGCTGTGTAAATGTCTCGTTATGGACATGTAACCGCAGAGAAATCCCATAGAAAGTTCTGCAGACATGCCTTTGCTCACTGCATTTCTTCCATCGCATGCTTTAGAACACACCGGCTAATTGGAGACTTGAAGGAGGCGCTTAATATCTGCATCTTTGAGCTTTTAACCGTGTCATAACTATGGCCTCATGTCTAGTTTACTCAGAATTGCATTTTGATTGATTCTTGCACGTTTGAATAATCTTGTAATCTGCATTCAAGGCTTGAGTGCGCTGGAAATTTCTGTTTTTACTGACCCAGGGTCACTCATGAAATGTTATAAAAACCCATATCACATTTGTTTCTATTTTTAAGCCATTTTAGATTAATATTACTTATTGTTTGCAGTGAATAAATCATAGTCTTTATATAAAACAAAATGTAGCTAAAATAGAAAGTGTTGAACAGCAGCCAAGGAATCCAAAGTTGTAGTGTTATTGCAGTTTGAGAAAAAGAATTGGTAGAAGGTCAAAACTGTAGTAATAGTGAAATAATAATAATTAAAATAAGCAGTTGTTTTAGATTTGGTTCAACTTGTTCACGTATTTGTTAAATTGAAGAAGCTGTCCATAATTTTCATATTTCACAATTGTGCTTTTTTCATTTTATCTTCATCAGGGGAATAAGCTTTTCATTCCAAATAGCAAAATTTATTTATTCAGTTTATTTTTTACCTTTTTGAATGGTAAAACACTGCTATTGAATGTCATGTAGAAGGTAACGCTACAGATGGGATGTTGTTGAGAAGCTGTAACTTTCCAAATTGAGCATCTGTAGGAGCTTTAGAAGTTGTTTAGATTTTGCGTACCAATGTTGCTCTTTATGTTTCATTGATTCTCTTGTCAAAATGGGTGAAGAAAGGACATTTAAATCACATTTAGGAGTGTAAGCCGTACAAGCAAGGAATACTAAATAATACAAGTATTTTGAAGTGATTTTTAGAACAATTGAAGGATGAAATGTAGTGATTTTGATTAACAATTTAGCTGTTTTTTGTGTCTGGTTTGCTCAAAGTTGGGATTAATTGTGCAGAAAAATAAAGTTTCTGCCATTTCAACAGGTATCCAACCATAAAGAATATATATTTTTTTACTTTTCAGCTCAGATCTAAAATGTAGTGGAGCATTTTTAAACTCTTTTATAAAGTAACGTTTTTTCCAGGCACACTAGTGTAGCAGAAGTGGCCCCAGATGCCCCGTCATGCTCTCTGTCCCTTGTAACTAGCGAACTGGTGAGTGTTCCAATTTGCCCTCCTCCCCTCGCCCTGGATAATGCCGTTCGCGGGACATGGGGGTATCTAAAGCAGCCTCACTACAGGGTCAGACAGAACAGAGAGCAGACAATAAGTGCAGATGACAGGTGACATTTCCAGTGTGTGAAGGCTTCAGAGCTCAGTGCTGCACGCCAAAGGATCCAATTTCAGTTGTCAAGTGGCGGCTTCCAGGGCGAGGGAAATCCATTTGACATTTTTCTGTCCAGGGAGGATGCATTACAGGTTCAGCTACAGCTTTGCCATGAGACGGTATCAAAACTGTGCTGCAACCTCCTACCTCAGGTCAACTTTGACAAGAAAAGGGATGCTGGAAATTCTTGTGTGAAATTCGACTTTCACCAAATTCATGCTCAGAATACATCCTGACGTCAGAGTTGCAGGAGCGAAGGCGGCCAGAAACTTTCACTTCTCCAACTGAAATCTCAAACAAGCTTCACATCAAATAGAATAAACCTACATTTAAAAAGTATGAAAAGATATATATACATTTCATTTCATCGCAGGTGAAATCCAAAATGTATTTTACTGACAGTGCGTTGCTTAATTGGAGACTTGAATGTGGCATAATTAAAGGTGCATTATGCAACTTTTCGGGTGGAGGGTCAGTCACCTGCTTGTTTCCATGGAGAAGTTATTACTTTTCCTAGAATGTTCCATAGTACAACATTAAACACATCTATCTATATCACATCATCTATATTTAAAGGTCCATTATGGCATATTTAAAGGTGCATTATGCAACTTTTCGGGTGGAGTTTCAGTCACCTGCGTGTTTCCATGGAGAAGTTATTACTTTTCCTAGAATGTTCCATAGTACAACATTAAACACAGCTATCCAGCATTTATTCATTACAGTTATTTCTATTGCTCAAGACAATAATTCTCTCTGTGAATAGGGTCACCGCTCCACAGATCTGACCTGTAATGTAACTATATGTAGTTGTAGGTAGGTTTAATCTATACTGTAGGACATTAAACAGCTCTACTTTACATGTATCAATTTGCAGGTCGTTTTACTGCTCAAAAAAAAGTGCAATTATCCATCTGCCTGCTTTTTG
>JACN01085483.1:0-13622 GCA_000787155.1 Scartelaos histophorus | reverse complement strand
TTGATTTCACCCTTTAATTCATTTATTCATCCATTTATATCCTGATTTCTTCCATGTCCTGGTTCCTCTTCTGGGGGTCTGGACTGTGAGGGAATACTGTGAGGTTCCATAGACTGAGACATAGCAGTTTGGGGTAGAGTGGGAAAACTACGCAGAAATGTAAGGTAGTCGTCCAGATATTTAGGTAATCTTTTATGACTAGATGGTCTTGATGATTGTTGCTTGTCATCCATTCAATTGAAGTGAATCCGGCTCAAAGGTTCATGAAAAATATAAATAATTATTTCTAGCAGTGAGTCTGGTTCCAGGTAATGTCTTCAACGTGAATGAATAATGAAAAATCACCAGGTCCAGTTCAAGATTTTATTGAAGGATTTGTCGGTGCATATAGCAGAGATTCTGGGGTAGTGGAGTCGTCGTAGGGTAGTGAGGTAGTATGTGTTTTTTCTAAGAGAAATAACAAAGGGATTAGTGCAATAAATGATAGTGGCAATAATTGGAAAATGATTAAACAGGATAAACTTAGTGAACTAAATTAAACAGCTTGCCTTCATTTACACACTAATCCAGAAGGCAGGTAAGGACTCCACAAAGGCAGCTTCCCCCAGCGCAGCACACAAAGAGAAAGGACAAGGACAGGTGTGTTTGGGCTGTAATTATAGGGTTGGGGGTGGAGTCGGGAAGCTCAGAGGAGGCACAAAGCAGGACAAAGGGAGGGGAAAAGGAAAAGGGATTAGGGATTTTCTACAGCCTCAGTATAAACCTTGAATAGTCTACAAGGAGTAAGTATTCTTGCAGGTCAAATGTGAACATGGCCTTTCTTGAGCACTGTGGGTGCAGTGGCTCTTTGCTGATTCTGATATGTGCTGCACACATCACAGCTGTTCACTAGCTCTGTTATAGTCTGTGACATGCCTTTGCGAAAGAGTACTTCTCATACTTCTCATGTCTCCAATGTTCAATACCCAAGTGTCCCTCATCAGTAAGTTTTTGCTCTCAAAGATGTTGGATGCTGGGACTATCAGCTGTTCCCGTTGTACAGTCTCGGAGTTTGTTCAATGTCGCATCATTTGCAGTTTCAGTTTTGAATGTGCAGAGTTTTCTCCTGACACAGGTAAGTTAGACATCACCATGTGCACCTGTGCCTCTATTTCTTTGTCTGGTGAATTTGTCACTGGCAGATAAGCTCTGGACAGTGCATCTGCAATGTGCATCTCCTTTTCTGGCTTGTACTGCACGTTCACTTGGGTCCTCTGAAGTCTCTTCTGACAGTCTCTGTATTCTGGCTGGTATGCTGCTTACATGTTTTTTCTCTATGGGATCCAGCGGTTTATGATATGATTATACATCCACTTCTTTGCCATATATGTACTGATGAAAGTGTTGCTGACAGCTTTACAGGCACTTTCACATCATAATACCTGAGTAACGGTGCTTCACTCAGGATTGTTTTCAACCTGCTGAATGTGCTTTGATGTTCCTCTTCCCAGTGCCATGCTACATCATCTTTGGTGAGCGTGTACAGTGGGACCTTTCAAAAGAAGTACAGTCACATTTGAACCTGTGTTGCCAGTTTCACGAAACACTAAACAATGTAAACATGTGTAAACATACGTAGCTACACTTCACTTACCTCACATTCTCCATAGGCTGTTAAACGAACAAACGCTAGTTTAGTTATGTTAGACATGACCAGAACCCAATGTTACGTGATTTGGAAAACAAACTTACCGAGGTTGACTGTGGTGCTGCCAGTGGCGGTGACTGTAACTGCCCCCGATGAAAAACTGTGACGTGTCGCTAAAACGGCTCTGTTATTGTGTCTGCTTTGCCTTCGTTGGACGTGATTCTAGAGTGACCGAGTGTGAATGCAAAAACAATGGTTGATGATGATGTTGATGATGCCTACTTGGTTGTGGCACGATCAGCAAGCAGGAAAACATTGAAAACGTAATTTCTGTAAGCCTGCATGTTTCGGCCTAAAAATAGATTGAAATTTGAAGACGTATAATAGCCTACCTGTGTCAAAATCACTTCCCAAAATATACATAAAGAATTTATAAACTGTGCAAAATATTTTAATCCTTCATTTATTTATTGTATCTCCCTCTCGCCGCTATGGGGTGCTGCAGCATCCCAAGCAACCCTTCTCGCTTCTCCTGGAGCTTTTATTTTGGTAGATTTTGAATTTGCATATTAGCTAAATATGTAGTTTCACCCAAAACATTTAAATGTAACATTTACCATTTATATTTAACATTTAACATATATATTTATATTTAATTTTTAGATTTAACATTTAATATTTACATTAAATTTTTAGATTTAGATTTAGACATAACATTTAGATTAAGATTTAACATTTATATTAACATTTACCATTTAGGTGTAATATTTAATATTTATATTTAACTATTTACATTTTCTCTAAGTTGACAAATATTACTTTAAATGTGCAAAACAAGTCACAAAAATGTTCACACCTGTTATTTGAACATCGTTTGAAGCTAAATGTCACAAAAATGTTGATGTTTTTTTCAGTACAGCGCTCCATAGAGTACAGTTCACATTTGCAGCTAAACATGTGGAGCTTGGTGTTTGTGTTTGTGTGCAGATGGAGACAGAGGGACACCCCAAAGATCTCCAGGACCTCATGTGAGTCATGACACTAAACTACAGCATTTATACAAAAGAATGTTCCAGATTGTGGAATGGAGACGACTGGAGTCAAAATGAAGTTTGGACCAGAATACATTTGTTTATTTCAAACCTTCACATGACACTGAGTTAACACAAACTCAACACAACTGAACACATGACAAACAGAAACTTAGGAACTTAGGTATGCATCTACCTAATCCCATTCTGATACTATAGACCCCATATGTTTGAGTCAAGGCCCGGCCTCCGAGAGGGGTTTCTATGGCCTCGGGGATGATATTGATTTAATATTAGAACCGGCCCGCAAGCCGCAGATGTTTTACACGCACCAATACTACATTTCCCACAATGCAACGGTGGCGCACCGAGTGGGAGGCGGCTTTATTTCATTATTCATCTGTGGTCATTAGCATTAGATTTTTGTACTTTATTTTATTGCGCTGTTTATCGTGGGAGTTAGGTTACAGCTGGCGAAGTCGCCAGCTTAATTTTTTTTAAGTATTAGATATGTTTTAAGGCTGTAAAATTCCTCATCTCGCACTTCTCAGGAATGAACATTTTCTCACATTTCTCTCTTGTCAAATGAGCTCCCGCGCCCCACCCCTCAGTAGTGATCTAGAGGGGTGAGTTGTGCCCCTCCTGTCGCCAAGTCTGACTGTGGTCGAATGGTTGGAAAAAGTCTAGGGCCGTATTATGGTCCCAGTCCGTCCCTGCTGTAAACATACAGCTCTTCAGAGCCGCTTCAGCAATCGAATGTTTATGTAAATTTGGCTGAACACATTCTGGACAAAACTGATTCTACTATACTGAATCAATCAGGACGCAAAACACAATGCACAGGTTCTCCCTTAGCCAATCAAGAGGCAGAACACAATGCACATTCATACGCTTAAAAAAATAAAATAAAATTGCACGAAAAAAAATCCTTGAAAGGTGAAGCGAGGACAACTGTATTTCAATCCACTTATGTTCTAAAAATATTTCAGTTGAGTGACTGATAGCATTGCTGATATTATTTATTTCTTTGAAGTACATTTAGCTACTTTTGCTATTTCCCTAAGAAAATATTCTGATGGTGCCTTAAATAATACCGCTTCATTCATTTAATGTGCATGTTCTGGGGATTTTTATATAAAGGAAGTTTGTCTTTTGTGCCTGTTGAAAATGAAAAATTACTGACAGAGCCATAAGAAAATATTGCTTTATTTATGTGATCCAATCATATAGTAATATATTGGTGAGGCTTTCAGTAGGTTCAGTTAGGTTCACTAGCATAGACGTATATATACTTTTTTATACAGTCTATGTTCACTAGACTTTCAATGAGCATTTGATCAGTCCGGCACTTGGCTTGTTGCAAATTTTTTCATTTGGCCCCCTGTCCATTTGACTTTGACACCCCTGCTATAGACCCTCAAATCTTCTATCATCAGAATGTTCCAAACTCTGGAATGGAGCAAGTGGAGGCAGGTTGCGGTTGAACATTTTGCTATGCACATCCATGCAGAACTCCCCAGCATATGAGTTGATTTTGAAACCGTTTTTACCTGGTCTGTATCTGCACTCATGTCTCTGTCTCGTGCTTCTGTCCTGTCTGGAGTAGTTCAGATGCCCCACCACTGTGGCCCAGGTCCTACACCGAGAACAGCCCAGAGGAGGAGAACCTTCTGTTCATGGCCCAGAACTTCCAGAGACAAATGCGTCTGCTGTATCCAGACAGGAAGCCTCTGCTGCTCTGCCCCACCAACGAGTGTGGGCTCCAGGTACCAGCGCTCTCACTGTACATGCTTTGTTTGGTATTGAGCCTACCCCTTCAAGTGGCTCACAGTCCTGCTTCCTCTCACAGAAGTTGGTGACCACAACCCTGTGCCCCACCGTGCCTGGGCTGGCAGACCTCTACACATGGCAGCAGTGTGCCCAATTTGTGTCCAGCTATCTGACCCTGCAGCCCCTGGAGCCGCCCACGGAGCTGGTACCTGTTAGGAACACCACAGATCTAAAAAAGACCTGAAATCTGGAATCTGTTCCATGAAACTTAAAAGTTTTTTGCCTCAGTGTTTGTGAAAGATTGTTATAGTTATAAAAATAGTTAGGTTCCATATTCTGATCTGTATCCGTAAGATATTTGGGAAAAACACTTTAATTCTGGGGTTGGTAAATACTGTGTGCGTGCATGTGTAAAGCCACAGTAAAACAGCTGGTCTGGTGCTTCTCTATTGTTTTCATCACTTCAGCGTTTGTAACTCTCCTTCTCCCTCCAGCCCAGCTTCCTGCGCTCTCCTCAGACCATCGTGCAGAGTCAGACGGGCACCAGTCTGGAGTTTGCCAACCTCCTGTGCAGTCTGCTGCTGGGACTTAACTACAACGCCTACTGTGTGAGCGGCTACGCCTCTAAACACCTGTGTGAGCTGGACCGCAGCCAGGAGAGGTGGCCCCTACTGGAGAAACAGAGCCAGGAACAGCCTGAGGTATGTACTACAGCCAGGAGGGGTGCCCCCTGCTGGAGGAACAGAGCAGGAACAGCCCCTACAACCAGGGACTGCACCTGCTAAACTTAAATCAGCTTCTCAGGTCTTTCTCCATGTTCTACTAGTTTCTTTGCCCTGACCCTCTGAAGTTGTATTTGGAGGGATTTGCTCGTGTTTGAGCCATTGAGTCTTTAATCTCTTATTTTTCCAAGAAACCCTCATTTTCCCTGTGTTCTGGAAAGAATGTGCACTTTTTACTTTTGGTGATCTACTTTTGCAGATCTACAATGTGAAATATGCTCTTTGTCTGTGTGTCTGTGCCTCAGGAGACGCTGCAGAAGGCTCAGGATGAGGGCAGTAAATCCAACAAGAGAGAGAGGCAGCTCCACAGCAACTTCCTCCTAAAGCAACAGAAGAAACTGGAGCAGCAGCAGCGGCCTCAGACTCACACTGTAACTATAACAGACTGTATACAACTGTGTTTATTTACCCTGGCATCTGTAACCTAGTACCTGTCACTACCCTAGCACCTGTCAGTAACTTTTTTATGAGGCAGTGAAGTGCTCTACCTCTTCTCGTCATGCAATATAATAAAAATAATAATAAATACTTTTTTTTTTTTACTTTTTAGATTTAAAATTTAAAAATGTAGTGGAGTAGAAAGAATCCAATGTAAAATGTACATAAGTAAAGTGCAGATACTTATGTATATGTCAACTGCGGTCATTGTCCACACATAAGGCGCATCGCATAAATCGAACTTTATTCAGGTAATTGACAATAACTCAGTTGTAGCTAACACAAAAATACAAGTTTAACAGTTTCAGCATCAAAAATGCCTGGATCCCTCTCAACTTTGTGCTGGAGTTCTAACCCGTGCACACGCTTTGCTTCGCCGTCGTAGTTTTTTCTAGTTACTATAGAAACTATAGATTTCATCATCAATCAAACTTAATACCCCAGGTCGCCTCCATGGTACCGCTGGATGCAGTGAAGTGCCTGGAACACATCCGTGATGGATGTGCTCCTTCCTTCTGCATGATTCGCGTAAGTTTGTTTTGTGCATGTCATTCCCAGTTCCACACTATGGAAAGTGACGGAATGTGTTCTAACGTGCTCCCAAGGTTTGGATATAAATTGCGTTTTAAGACGTTCTCTACTTCTTGGTTGTTTCCACCCCTGTTCGTGTACTGCAGGATGCCTCCCCTCCTCCCACCCCGGACCCTCTGTGGGGGTTGAGGGTTCACTTCTGGGTGCTGGTGCTGGCGGACAGTCGTAGTGTGGAGCAGGACTTCTTCATTGACCCTCTGAGTGGAAACCCCTTCCCCACGGAGCACCCACACTTCTTGGGCGTGGAGAGTGTGTGGAACGAGCTCAACATTTACATCAACATACAGGACTGTGCCAAAGGGTGCCAGGTACAGCAAGCACCCTCACGGGGGCGCTCTTCTCACTGTCCAGGGTCAAGACTGAGACTTACACATTGTGGTACAAATATTGACCCTCTGCACTGACACTCAGGTGTTTTAGGTGAAATCTTTAGACGTTTTAAAGTAATGGTATGAACTACATTTTGGTTAAATGTGCCGTGGAATCTAACATATGCACTTTAAGAATAGAAACAGGTCCTTTGTTCAAATCTGCAGATTTCAGTCCTCAAGTGCCCTGACAATAGAGAATTAGTCAAACATGCAGGAATCAATCAAAGACAACTGTGACTGATCAGGCTCCTGAAAATGTGTGGTTTAAATGTTTTTAATATATTTTGTCTTGACCTTTCAGTTTGAGATGTTCAGGTACAGACTCTTCAGTTGTTTTGTCACACAGGACATGGTGTGGGACCCGGAGGACCAGACTAACTGGGAACCTCTGGTCCCTGGCACCACCTCCAGGAAGCAGCTGCAGGCGCTGGCTGAAAGGAGGCAGAACCTGACCAAGATGAGTCTGCTGACCCAAGAGGAGGTCAGACTGCGTGTCCCCAAATATGAGCTAGACATGCTTAAGTCAAATATATTAGATATTTGAAATATTTCAATATTTCACTAATAACAAAAGTAATGCTGATTTAGTCTGAATGACAGAATCCCTGAACATGATGGACAAGTTGTTTATGTAATAATTTCTCATGACAATTCTTCAATCAGAAAGCAGAATGAGCGTCACATAACTCTCTCGTTTGAGTTGCTGGTTCAATGCTGAAATCCATGTGTTTAAACCTAAAAGTTGTCTCTCTGATCTTAAGGCTCACTCCCTAATCCCCAGTGAGTCTGAACCCCAGTGCAACCTCTGCAGCTCAGGGAGGGAACTCTGGAGGTTCTGAGCTTCACCTGAGGCCTGAACAGAAATGGAGAAAATTTGTAGATCAAATTAAAATATTATTGCTGACAACTGGGGTCAGTGTGAGCAGAATGAATCTGAGGTTTGTCGTCTGTGGTGTTTTTGAGCTGAATGTTTTTGTATTTGTGGACTTGGATGATGTGGACTTGTGTTTGCAGGAGTCAGGCCCTCCATACAGCCACGACATGCCCCAGTCCTGGTGCTCCATGATCCACATCACTGAGAAAGGTACAAAAATGTTGAAACACACACTTTACAAACATGTGGATACACACACATTTTTTTATATTTTATTTTCAGCAGGGAGGAATGATTTTTTTGAAGTCCAGACCCATAATTGTTTGAGGCGCCCTTTGTGATCTGGTGTTGAGTCTTTTGTCCATGTCATCAAACACCAAATTACACTGTGCATTTTCACACAATGAACACATTTTTATAACAACTTGGCCTTTGTTTACGTCATGGTTGCTAGGTAACAGTTATGAAATGACCTCTATGTATGTCACATCAGCAGCCCGAGTTCCAGCAGGAAGGAACATTATGAATTTCACTAAGATGCTTTTTGTCGTCTGTTTAATACCTGACATTATGCATTCTTAAATACAAATTTATAGTTTAAAACCTCAAAGAAACATTTTGTCCAAATCCTGTTTCAGATCTGGTGATGTGCTGGCCTGGAGGATTCAGAGTGACACACTTCAAACAGGCTTTACTGGAGAACTTCATCCCGTTCTTCTGCCCTGATGGAATGGTGACCCGCCTCACACTGTACCAGGACCTAGACAGTACGTCTCTCCTCTGTACTACATGTACTACATGTACTCTCATTATAAATACTCACAATGCAGAGTTTTCAGATAACTGGACTCCCTCAGTAGATTTTTAAACATAGACTTATAGTAGTATAATCCTAACTATACAAATGTAATGACCTACATTTAAAATCAGAAGAGTGAGCTCCTACTTAATCAAAAGTCTTTTATTTTTGTTGTATTGTGGTATAAACATGAAAGCGTCTCCCACTCAGATCTCAGAGAATATGTGGATTGTGGTTTATGTTAAGTCGTGATCAGGGAACATCATTATAAGGTTTTTTTTGCATAATTTACCTCATTAAACCTGCCATTTGTAATTAGATTGGCAAACCCACTGTGTTGCATTCTCACACTTCACCACTAGATGGTATCTATGTTAATGCTGTCTCATTGTGTGCTAGCTTTGGCCTGACAGAAGAAGCATAGGTCATTTCAAAAAAATAAATACACTTCACACAGTTTCCACATCACACTCATTAACTGTCCTAATGCGGTTTCTTCATCACTAACACACCTGGAGTTGTGTTTTGTTTCATTCACACATTTAACACACAAACCCTGCACATTTAGGCTGAGTTCTTCTCTCAAACTGAAAACACTCTGTTCCACCTTGTGACGTCATGTGGTAATACAGGAAGTGCTCCACTGTGTTTTTAAACTCCACATCCCTTGACTACAATCATTTAGATCATTTCACAAAGTGGAACAGAGCGTTTGGATCTTTTTACATGTAGACAGACTCATGATAAAGTGCTGATCAAACATGTGTGTACTCCAGGTCTGTTTTTGAGGAGGCAGTGGCATTAAAGCATCACTAATTCATAAGAGTCAGTTTAGTGTACTGTACTACCAGAGTCAGTCTAATGTACTACCAGAGTCAGTCTAGTGTACAATCAGAGTTAGTCTAGTGTACTACCAGAGTTAGTCTAGTGTACTATCAGAGTCAGTCTAGTGTACTACCAGAGTCAGTCTAATGTACTACCAGAGTCAGTCTAATGTACTACCAGAGTCAGTCTAGTGTACAATCAGAGTTAGTCTAGTGTACTACCAGAGTTAGTCTAGTGTACTACCAGAGTTAGTCTAGTGTACTATCAGAGTCAGTCTAGTGTACTATCAGAGTTTTGAAGTACACATCTGATGTAATATTTGTGTGATTTGTGGCGTTCAAGAGCGGCAGGTGCAGGCGGTGAGGGAGTGGTTCCAGCACAGAGTCGACCTGCTGAAGGAGAGAGAGACCAGAGGAGGCTTCACCACAGAGATGTTCAGACCAGGCAGGAGGAGACACCTCATCTGTATGCCCCACAGACACACACACACACACACACACACACACACACACACACACAAACTCACGCACCCATACACACCTACTCTCACTCATCATCAACAAATGATGATTAATACCAGACCAACCTGGGGCCTGTTTTCCCTGACGCTCCTCCCATTAGCATTAGCAACAGGATTGACAGCCTCAGGTTCCCAAATATGGTTGATCCCTGACATTTTAAATTAAAAGATTTTTCGTGGTTCAGTCCACAGGTTCAACACTCAGGACCCGGAGGCCTGCCCCGCCCCCTCTGACCCCGCCGTGACCGCGGAGCGGGAAATGTGTTTCGGGGGGTACCGTGCGGACGGGTTGGTGCGCCGGCTGGAGAAAGGGGACCACATGATCGAGAGCTTTGAGAAGCGCCGGGACTTCCTGTTCCGACGAGACACCCAGTTCAGACGCCTCGCAGACGCCAAGACCAGCAAAGAGGACGGAGACGAGAGGGATGGCTCACGGAACATTTTGGTAATACACACTCAGTCACACAGCTGATGTCATCAACAGTCTCTGGGATTGGGATAACTGTAGGCACTACTCTATTAGAAGTTCTGTTACTCAGGTTAGCCTTATTCTGATCTTTATTTTAGCACAATCTGACAAGAAAAAAATGGTTTAGTTAGGTACAACAGGTGAGTTAGAACATGGGTTTTCAACCTGTAGCTCTCCACCACCTTGTATGTACATTTATAAATGTATCATTTTGATGCCTAATTTTGTGCACTGAAAACTGAAAACTTCTACTTCAGCTTTAACATGGCTTATATTTACAAAATTTCTGGTGACCGCTAAACTTAGTAGCTCTCTGGCATTTTCGTTTACAAAAAGTAGAGGAGGAAAAAGCTTGGACACCCCTGAAGTAAAGCTACAGTTTTAGTTGGAGCTACATTAGGTGAGAGGAGTTATGCTCAGTCACTTTCACCTTTTTTGTTGAAAATCAACCTCCTAAACAGGATCATAATCTTGAGTTATCTCCGTAGAAAGTGGTGGAGCAGTTCCACAGAGACCTGTCCAAAACTGCTGCTGAGGACATAGCTGAGCGAGTGTTCCTATTGGCTGAGAGGCGCATAGAGGTGACCTATCACCTGGAGGATGGCACCTTCATCCCAGCCAAGAGGAGCTTCGAGAAACCCACCGAGTCCACCAAGACGCAGAAGGCTGGAGACTTCTCAGTGGACATGGTCTCCACATTTCAGGTGCTCTCTTCACACCGACTTTGTTGATAGTTGTAATATTTGTCGGAAAAGATATTTTAAACTAAACTAAACCTGACTGGACCTCTGGTGCTTGTGTTCCAGGTGGATGGTCAGGGAGAGACACTCAAACTGCCCCAGCTCCACCAGCTTCTCCTCAGCCTCATCAAGGAGGAGCAGAGGACTATCAGCCAGATCAAGAGCTCAATGAGATCGGTACAGATGACACTTCTACACAAATCCAACGTGCAAAGTTACAGATTTTAAAACAACAACTCACACATAAGCCTTACTGAGTCTGACCAAAGCTCCTAAAAACAGAGACAGGTGCACAGGAGAAAGAGTAACGCACTCTCAGGTTACTCATATGTATTTAATATCTGTTTAAAATGGCCCACACAATGAAGTTCTGTTATCATAAAGTTCACTCACCTTATCACTTTATAAAAACGTTTCTAAAGATTCAAAATGACATTGAATCAGCACCAATATTTAGGAAAAACAAACTCTGGTTCCACCAATAACAGCCTATTAGATCTGCACACTGTCCTTCCCTCGTGTTAATGTGGCAGGTCAGTCACATAGTCCCAAATGTCCAACATCTGTTTGATTCTTTCTCTCCGGATGAATTGTCCATAGAGTTACACTGAGCTCTGCCCTCTGTGTGTGGTCAGGTGCAGCTCCTGGTGCAGAGCAGAGCTGAGGAGGAGAAGGACGTCCAGCTGGAGACATGTCCATGGACCATCTCTGGAACCAGTCTGGCCCGGAAGCACAGAGACAGGGTACACACTGCACACACACCAACATCTGAACCAAACATCTGCTCAACATCTACAAGTGTCATCGTTTTTCTAATTCAGATTTTTTGGTGAACAGAACCTGTGGACAATGTTTATCATTGTTTTATATCAGCTAAGTGGTCATAAGTAAAGACAAGTTAGAGAGAAATATATAAAGAATAATACTGGCAGAAGTGGAGCTCCTAAGCTCTAATTAGGAATCCCTTTATCAACAAAAACTTTACTACATTCATTTAAGAAAATAAAAGTGTCTTCATATAATTGTATTTCTTAAAGGTGCTATATTACACACAATTCACTCTTGTGTTGTAAGCTGTAAGTCATGTTCTAATGTTCAAATGTTCAAATGTTCAAAAACAGACCTGGACTTGTGTTATGTTTCATTCACACATGTTTGAGTCACTCTTTATTATTAGTCTCCAAAGCTCTAAACACTCTGTTCCACCTTGTGATGTCATGAAGCTTTAACAATAACAGCTCCTTTTACCTTTAGTTCAGTAGAGATTTGCTATTCAAGAAGAGTTTAAATGATCGAAATTATTCTAGTGAAGGTTTGTGCAGTTTAAAAACACAGTGGAGTTCTTCCTGTATTATCACATGACATCACAAGGTGGAACAGAGTGTATTCAGTTTGAGGGAAGAACTCGTTCTAAATGTCCAGGTTTGTGTGTTAAACATGTGTGAATGAAACAAAACAGCACTCCAGGTGTGTTTGTGATGAGGAAACGACATTAGAACAGATCAGAAAATAGTGTCATGTGGACTCTTTAAATAATAACTTTTGTGTAAATATCTGTCTGTTTAATGTTTGGGAGTGTGGGTGGATCCAGAATTCACTTTCAAACCCCACATACCCCATTCTACAATAAACAAATATATTCTTGTCTAATGTCTCTGTTCAGCAAACTGGTTTACACAAGAAGTATGAAAGAGGATCATCTCCCTGCACATACTGCCTATCATCGATTATGCTAATATAGTTTATCATAACACCTTCAATCTACATCTCAAAACATGAAATGTGTTGTTCAAACACTTTCCATCATATCTGAAATGTTTTCTTGCCCAGTTTGCTGCAGTCTACGCTCTTCGACTCTCAGTATCTAACCTTTACTGTCGTTCCCATCTGAAAGGAGGCGGGTTGGAGGTCCTTTCTCTTTAAGCCCTCATACTGAAACAATCTGCCTCCATCACTGAGGTCTCGAACTTCTCACAGCTCCTTTAGAACGGCTCTGTTAACTCACCTGAAGACTGACTCACTGCTGATTCTGTTAACACTGGCTACATGATGTTTTTTTTTTTTTTCTCGTTTACATGATGATTTAAAATTCTGAATTAATTCACTCGGAATTCAATTATTCTCCTTCAAGTTTAAATGGAAATAAGAATTCCAAATGGAGGTTTCCATGGAAACGGGTTAAATCTCCTTTATTTAATGTCTGAGCGTCTGGGGAAGGTTCTGACTGGACAGCAGGGGGCGCACCAACAGAAGAAAACCCACACTTCAGCTGCTCCGGCTTTTCCCTCATCTCCGTTTGTTGTTCCTCCACAGACACAAACACCATCAGAACTTTCCCTCAGTGGTTCTGATGATAATCGCGCAGCGGCCGGAGAATTCTATCCTCACACTTTACGTCTGTGAGCCGAGGAGGAGGGAAGAAGACAAACCGAGTGGACGGCCACTCTACCTCAGCTCACTCCTGCATCCCGCTCCCTGCAAATCCAAAGAGCAGTGGATGAAAGTCCCAAGAGACGACTGGAGGAGCCGGATCATCCGGATCGAGTCAGAAGGACGACCCAACGAGCACCAACCACCGGGATTATTTTGAAGAAGAAGAAACGTTTAGATGATTCAGGAAGAAATTCAGCTTTAAAATCAGAATAAACCACCCACTTACTTCAGAATTATTTTACATTCCGAACATAGATCGTATAATATATATGTATATATACGGTCTATGATTCCGAATAATCATTTTAATTAAGAATTAAGAGATTATATATCCATCCATCCATCTTCTTCC
>JACN01135033.1:0-12120 GCA_000787155.1 Scartelaos histophorus | reverse complement strand
TTGCTCCTTTTATTTCTCACACCAACCACATTTTTCTCTCTTTTATCTCCCCTCTTATCTCTCTTTTTTTGTCTCTTTCTATCTCCAGACAACCTGTCTTTTTCTCTATCTCCAGTTCTTTCCTTTTTCTCTCTCTACACTCTCTCCCCTTCTTTGTTTCCATTTCTCTCCTCCTCCATTTCTCACCCCTACCTCTCTTTTTCTCTTTCCTCTCTCCCTCTTTCTTCCTCCCTATTTCTCTCTCTCTTCTAACAACCTGTCTCTTTTTCACTCTATGTCCATATTTTGCTCCTTTTATTTCTCACACCTATCTCTTTTTTTCTCTTCTCAGTCTCTTTTATCTCTCTTCGTCTCTTTGTCTCTTTCTTTATCTCCAGTTCTTTCCTTTTTTTCTCTCTCTACACTCTCTCCCCTTCTTTGTTTCCATTTCTCTCCTCTATTTCTCACCCCTACCTCTCTTTTTCTTTTGTCTCTTTCTCCCTCCCCATCTCTTTCTCTCTTCTTATAACCTGTCTCTATCTCACTCTCTTCTTGTTTCCCGCCATCTTGTCCACCCCCTTTTATCTCTCTTTCTCACACTCTCTTCCTATCTCCATCTCTTTATTCTTATCCTTACCTCTATCCTGCTCTCAGCTTCCTCTTCTCCCTCTCCACGTCTCTCTCACTCTTTTGCACTTTCTCTCTTCTCACTCTGTGTCTCTTTCTTGCTTCCTCTCTCTGTCTCTTTCTCTATCTCTCTTCTCTCTGTCCATTTCTCTCCTCCTCCATCTCTTTTTCTCCGTCTCTTTCCTCTCTCCCTCTTTCCTCCTCCCCATCTCTTTCTCTCTTCTAACAACCTGTCTCTTTCTCCCTCTCTGTCCATATTTTGCTCCTTTTATTTCTCACACCAACCTTTTTCTCGTCTCTTTGTCTCTCTTTTTGTCTCTTTCTCCATCTCCAGCTCTTTCCTTTTTTCTCTCTCTACACTATCTCCCCTTCTTTATTTCCATTTCTTCTCTCTGTCCATTTCTCTCCTCCTCTAATTCTCACCTTTACATCTCTTTTTCTTTCCTCCTCTCCATCTCTTTCTCTCTTCTTACAACCTGTCTTTTTCTCTATCTCCAGTTCTTTCCTTTTTTTTCTCTCTCTACACTATCTCCCCTTCTTTATTTCCATTTCTTCTCTCTGTCCATTTCTCTCCTCCTCTAATTCTCACCTTTACATCTCTTTTTCTTTCCTCCTCTCCATCTCTTTCTCTCTTCTTACAACCTGTCTTTTTCTCTATCTCCAGTTCTTTCCTTTTTCTCTCTCTACACTCTCTCCCCTTCTTTGTTTCCATTTCTCTCCTCCTCCATTTCTCACCCCTACCTCTCTTTTTCTCTTTGTCTCTTTCTTCCTCCCTATTTCTTTCTCTCTTCTTACAACCTCTCTTTCTCACTCTCTTCCTGTTTCCCACCATCTTGACCACCCCATTTTATCTCTTTCTCTTTCTTTGCCTCTTCTTCTCCTTCTCCACTTCTCTCTCTCTCTTTTGCACTTTCTCTCTTCTCTTTCTGTCTCTTCCTCTCTCTCTCAGTCTCTCTCTCAGTCTCTCTGGACACTCTCGTCTTTCTCTTGGACTCGTGGGTTTCTGGTCAGTCATGTGGGCCGGGGGCAGGACCGGTCCGGGGAGAACCCGACTTCATCTCTGTGTTTGTGTTTCCCATCGCCACGACAACAAAGGCCGACTTTAACAGGGAACATCGCACCGACACACTCACCACTTTCTGTAACGATATGAACATGTCTGAGGCGTCGGGGTTAAAGCTCGGGAAGTGAAACTAATGATGATGACACCGCTCACGTTGTCATGACGATGAGATAATGTATTTTTATAGCACACACAAAAAAAGACATTATCTACAGGAGGGTCGGACACTCCTTTGGTTTACATAGTTCCACAGTATTAGTATTAGTATTAGTATGAGTATTAGTATTAGTATTAGTATTAGTATTAGTAAGAAAGAGCTGATGCATGTAAAACACAAAATATGGGTTGACACTGCAAAAAGCAATGACTTAAATTAAGAACATTTTACTTTAACTCAGTAGATTCAACTTGATAAGTAAAATTATCTACCAAAGGAATGTTTTTTTATATTTTATTTTTTTTTATTTCAAGCAACATTATATTTTGTTTCTTATATTACATGCAAAAAGTTTTTGTTTTTCATATTTTAAGTGTAGCAAGATGTACAAAAAAAAAAAAATTCTTCATGTGAAATGTACTCAAATCATAATAAAACACTCTTAATTCAAGTATTTTGTTAGATTTAATTTTTTTCAGTGCACTGGTTTCAGTTTTATTTGGTTTATTTTTTTCATATAGTACTAATCCTTTTAAAAAAGCTTAAAAACATCATTCAAGAAAGATAATTTCTCTTAAAATCCTCCTCTTTACTAACTTTAGTAATACTCTGTCTCGCCATCAAATAACACAAGTCGGTAACTAAGGAAACCACGCGCTTTTACGCACGGAGCGTCTATATTGGGAACTGTGACTGAGGGTCAGTGCGTGACGTCACGACGCACACGGGGCGTCGTTCTTCTAAAATGAGAGCGTTTATAACAGCACGTCAGCCGCTGGCATCAATCTCTGGTCTCAGTCCGACGCTGCGCTCCGTGCACTGAGGATACACCGCTGCTTCTGGACTTTAGGGACGCTTTGTTACGCTTTTGCCTTGTTTTTGTGGGAATTACAGCTGCGAGCAACAAGTAAGTGGACTTTACCCCGCAATATAAACTTCATCAGTAGGATAAGGCGCTCGGGAGAAGCAGGAAAAGCGCGCACAGCCTGTAAGGAATAGAAATGCCACTTTTACTTTAACGTTGAAGTTATAGTTTATTACAGTTCTAGGTTAATTACACAAGATTTATGTTGCGTGTGTCCTAAGTTAAAATGTACTTATACATTTTTGTTTTTATGGACGGAGAAATGCGCTTTTGTTTTTGAGTGACGCAAGTGTGGCGCGCACTTAAAACTGGATCGCGACAAAGTTTTCCAATTATGTCATTGAAAAAATACAACCTCCAGTCAGTGCAAACGACTCGCAGTATAAATTAATACTTTAAGATCAAAACTATGTTAAAAATCCCAGGGGCTAAAATAGGCAGAGGTCCATAGCGCACATACTCTACTGTTGCTGTTTGACGCACGTCCAGATGAGGTATCCCGAGCTGCTTTTCATCCTGTTCTATGCGACACACCCATGTCCCACCGGCAGCCCAAATACGCACTCACACTGTCACGGCCATCACAACACACACAGAGCCGCCCTCACAGTCTTCACTGTTCCGCTTGTGTCCAGACGCTGCGTAAAGATGCTGCTGCTACTACTGGGAATCATCTTCCTGCACGTCGCTGCCCTTGTGCTACTGTTTGTGTCTACGATTGTCAGCGTAAGTCACGTACAGTCTAGTCATTTATAATTAATAACAATAAAAGTGGTGCATAACTTTATAATCTTCACCAATGTGCATTTGAAATCACAAATCTTTATTTTACTTTGGGTAGTATAGGCTATTAATAATGTTTTTCTTGCATTTTGTGATTTTAATTGCTTATGTGTTGTCATTGTTTAGGCTTGGACAACTGGACAGTTTGGCACTTCAGACTTATGGCAAAACTGCTCCATTTCCAATGGCCAATACTGTGTCCCTGCTTCAGCTGGTGGTAAGTCAAAAACATATTTCTTACTCTAAACATCTGTAAACATCTACTTTACAACTCTTTTTTCCTTTTTAACTTTTTTTTAATCCTTTTCATCTCCTGCAATGCCTTGCTCTGGGATCTGTAGTCTTTGCGGTACTTGTAGTCCATGCTACTACTGAAATAGTTGAGCTAAATGCTAGATGAAAGCGGAGACTGTTTTTAAAATGCAAAACTGCTAGTAATGTGGGTGTGTCCCGTCTCCTCCGGGAGCCTGGTGCCATCTAGGGCAGAGAATGTGGTACTACCCGAGCTGATAGGCTGCGACTGTATAAATAGTCATGGTGCTATGTCCATATTGAGGGCCAGTGTGTTGTACAGGGGGCTCGGGGTGGGGCTGCTGCCGCCGCTGCCACTGCTTCTGGTGTGGAAACTGGAGTATTTAAAGTTGTGCATCTATGTGGTGGGACCTTGGGCCACCTCGTGCAGGGCATAGCGCAGGGTCACGCCCAGTGTCAGAGAATAGTGCTCAGGGATCATTAGGACAATTTAAGGCAGCAGCTGCACGTGTATTTTAAACCAGAGCTGTCAGAATTGGAAATACCTAAATGTTACACTATACACTGAAAGCACGTCACAAAGGTGGAGAAAACATATGCTAAAATATTGTTACTGTAATATAATACTAGTCAAACTGATATTAAAGTACACAAAGTAAAGATACTGCAGCGAATACTTACTACTTTACTACAGTGAGTTCTACTATCACTACTTAAATGCTACTGTAATTAGCTGCATTACTACTGGTACCACTATAACTTAACCAAGTATCTAATGTACCAAAAGATGCATTACCCACTAGTACCACTACTACCACAGTACATCTACTTATAGCACAGAGTACCTACATATAATAGTCTGGAGAAAGGAAAAATATCTATGTTTAGTTAACGCAAAAAAAAACAAAAAACATCCTGGCGCTTTCAATTTTAGACTGTAACATTTTTATAGTTATTTGCAGCCCCAAAACAGCTTAGAGTGTCCGGTGCGGTGAGGGTGATGTCACTGGTGGAGAATGAGCCCGGCCGTGTGTGTTTTGACAGAGCAGCAGGTCCCGGGGCAGCGGCAGGTCCTGCTCCAGCCTCTTGTTTGAGCAGCTTTCAGTCATGACACACTCTGTTTGTTTAAGAAAAAGTGTCCCTTCTCTCTGCGCTGTGGGGATGGGAGATAGCAGCAGGTTGAATTTGGTTACGCTGAGAGCTGAGTCCTGTTGTTTTAGTGTTAAAGATGTACAAACACGACTTTTTTCAGCTTTTTCAGCTCTGATACAGATGGTTTTAAGTATCTTTATTAACACTGGGGGCCTTGATGTCTCTTTTTGTACAAATTTATGCAAAAAAAATTAAAAATATAACTAATATTTTACCCTTTTTTCCTATTGAGAGGTTCTCATTTTTGCCTTTCTCTCATTCAAAATTGTTTGAACATAAAAGTACTGTACATATTCGTAGTGTGTACCTCAAGGCATTGCAATAGGACCGTTGATTTACTCTGTCAGTGTGTACCTCAAGGCATTGCAATAGGACCGTTGATGTTTACTCTGTCTGAAGAAACTCTCTTTTTGTACAAATTTATGCTAAAAAATAAAAAATATAACTACAATTGCACTGATAAATTCATGTTTTATATAGAATGTGATTCATTAGGTGTTTCTGGAGGCATTGCATTTAATATTTTACCCTTTTTTCCTATTGAGAGGTTCTCATTTTTGCCTCTCACTCATTTAAAATTGTTCGAACATAAAAGTACTTTATATATTCGTAGTGTGCAGTATGCAAAAATGTATGCAGATGGAAAATTGCACTTATTCCCTTAAAATACAGTTAATTTAATACATAAGAGATCCAAATGCATTGCATAACTGTTATTTATCCTTCAAATTACTACAGAACTTGTATGAATAAAAGTAAAAAGATTATTTAAGTATCAGCATTGGTGCGTTTCTACCATTTTTTCTTGTTTTCATGGATATGGAATTGCTTGGCCTGAAATGTCCCATAATATGACATTAAACTTATCTATTGTCCATTCATGTGCATAAATTCTTATGGCAAAAAATGTGGACAATCTACCAAAGAAGTTAGAGCATCTTTAAATATAAAAATGTGCAAATGTAATGGGAAAGAACAGAAGTATTACAAGAGTTTTTACTTCCACATCAACAAATTAGCTGGACAAGTTGGTGAAGATTTAGTTTAGACACTTACATACCGGGAAAACAGTGTAGTATTTATGATTTATGAACGAATTTCAGTTATTAAAACAGCCATATCAGTATTTTATGTTCCTAAAGTGCTGCGATATTGATTTAACATTACTTAAAAGCCACATGCTGGTAAACTGCCACTTCCATTTACCCAAGATGGAGAGTTGTTCAAACTATACACAAATGTGACCTTTAATTAAAATTTCTCAAGCAGCATCGTCATCGCAGTCCGGTCACATGAGGTCACAAGTCGGTGTAATCATTCTGCGCCAGGAAAAGATTAATTTGAACCATTTGGAGAAACGTGCATTAATAGTTCGGGATTACTAATCGGAAAGTTCGCGTAGCCCAGAATTTGATGTCATGCGCTTTTAGGTTGAATCATGGACTTTATTTGGTTTTCATTTCCCCCTTTGGCGATGCCTTGGACATGACATACAGTGGGCAGGAGGGTCGTAAATTATCACATGACAAAGCAAATTTAAACATCCTCTTACCCAGGAAATGACTCAATTTTCTCCATTGTACACACATGCGTCCATACTCACTATGTCCTAAACTTATGGCACTGCTCAAGGGGATTTCCTTGTTTATATCTATGGCTAATTTGAAGACCACTAACCAGTCAAAAGATTTAATAATCTGTTTTGAAATAAAGCTAGTTAAATGTCATGGCAACTATTGCAACTTTATCATTCTTAAAACCACTGGTGGAAGATAACAGAGTACAAAAGTAAAAGTACAAATTTTAGGTATCTTAAAACCACTGGTGGAAAGTGACACAGTACAAAAGTACAAGTACAAATTTTCTGTACTTTGCTGCAGTACATTTTGCAGTGGATACTTCTTACTATTACTTCACTACATTTGAGAGTAGGTATCTGTACTTTGCTGCAGTACATTTTGCAGTGGATACTTCTTACTATTACTTCACTACATTTGAGAGTAGGTATCTGTACTTTGCTGCAGTACATTTTGCAGTGGATACTTCTTACTATTACTTCACTACATTTGAGAGTAGGTATCTGTACTTTGCTGCAGTACATTTTGCAGTGGATACTTCTTACTATTACTTCACTACATTTGAGAGTAGGTATCTGTACTTTGCTGCAGTACATTTTGCAGTGGATACTTCTTACTATTACTTCACTACATTTGAGAGTAGGTATCTGTACTTTGCTGCAGTACATTTTGCAGTGGATACTTCTTACTATTACTTCACTACATTTGAGAGTAGGTATCTGTACTTTTTACTCCACCACACTCAAAAAGTACTTTCCTATATGGCTGAAAATGGCTGTGACTTATTTTTAGCACATTTAATTTTGAGTTAACATCCAAATACACAAAAACAGAAAAAGAAATCATTAGAATCTCTTAAAATCAGCTTCAAATCGCTACATTTGATGCTACTTTTGAACTAAACATCAATCATTTTACTTAATTTTTTCATGTGGTATTTTTACTTTTACTTGAGAAATCTCTCCCACGTGTATTTGTACTGCATCCGTCACTGGAGAAAGTCGTGGATAGAGTAGCTCCATATATCTCCAGTCGCCGGGTCACACCACAAAGCTACATTATGTCACTGGTGTAAAGTACTGGCCCGTTGTCATATTTATCATCTTTATTTTGAACCCGAGGCCAGGAAATACCTCATGCCACTGTTTTCCTACTATGACAGCAACGACGGAGGAAGGAAGACGCACAAGATGTGTTTATCACAAGCCGGCGAAGATTCGTGTTTACGACGGATGGAACATTTCGGTCGTCCATCACGGCTATTATCGAGGGCTATTACATAACCCCGGCTTATTATAAGTAGCGGAATCTAATTGTTTGTCAGATGCGATATTGCGCTGGAGAAGAGACGCAAAACAAGCCTTTCCACCGGTGCAGTCGAAGAAAGTCTCATGTTTCCAATTTGAGGTAAAGGTCGTCTCGAGGTAATACGAACTCGTCATTCAAAATCTAGAACGACTTCGTATATAGTAGGAATGTAACCGTACGCAAATTTCAATATTTTCACGATATATATCACACGGTACGATATTAATTGCGATTTTTTTTGTATTTATTTATTTCGTGGAGGCAAATAAAACTGTGAATGTGCTACTTTTTAACTTTTAATCCAAAGAACTAGGATTTCAAAGCCCCTGGAACAATTATTTCTTCATGTTGCACTAAAACGGAGCAAGAAAAGTGTAATTTGATGATGATTAGTGATGATCCATGATATTTTTTGAGACCTTTCATGATACGATACAAGAATATTTTAGTTGAACTTAGTCTATTGCATTCATTAACTAACAAATAAGAAATCACAAGACATTTAGATGTATCTTAAGGCGAGTTATGCTGAGTTTTGCATGACTGGCAATGGGTTTGATTGGCGTTTGATATTCTTACTGATATGGGTTTTTGGTCCATAACCTCTGCCGATCTTTTTGGGCCAATATGTAGAGCTCTGATTTTGATTATTTTCGCCAAATTATGTTATTTTAATTTATTGCAAACTCATTTACAGTCTCCTTTTAGCACAAACCTTCAAGAGGGCTGCATATTTTGAGCATTTATTTGTTCAGATTTAAGTGTTCAAATAAACCTTTGCACGTACTCTCTAGGTCGGCCAAAAAATATCAAACTGTGCTGGAAACGTAAGGCCGATAGCCAGTTTGCTAAAAGTGCAAATATCGACAAATATCTGTAGCTCATATGTAATTCAGATATCTAATCTCAACATCTTTAGATACATTTTTGAACCCATCTAATGCTTATATGGAGGTTGAGATTAGCGCATTTTTGGATGTCGAAAGTACGATTACTCAGAGAAATCAGGTGACGTTATAGTCCATAGTTGCTGGTGTTGGCACATGAAACTTCAAATCAAATTCAGGAGAAGCATGTGAATGAATTTAGTGCTATGTTTATCTTTGTGAAAGGTAAAATACATTTCAAAGATCACTCAAGGATAAATTAAGATAAATTATGCATCGCAATAATGATAATGCATTTAAGTGGTTACCCATTAAAACACATTACTTTAATTTCCTCAAGGTAGTGGATCAATAGTCGGGCATTTAAGGTTTAATAAAACAGGAATTTTATAGAGATACAGTATAGAGATACAGAATGTAGCTTTTTTACAACTTCCTTTTGGTCCATTATTGCTTCATTGTTCCACAGTATGGCTTTAAATCTCGATGGAGACAAGTAGACGGGGCCACAAAGACAAGCTGCAGATCGGAGGATATTATATGGAAGATAATTCGTTTCATCAGATTTTGAATTTTAAACGCCGTTGAATTTCTCACTTCAAATTTTTGTAACTCTGAAAAAACACGTTTAAATTATTGCTGAAATTTTACGTGTACATTTTCAAAGTGTTTCAAATTCAAAATTTTAATTTCACCTTCAGCAGATATTTTTTCGAGTTCTCAAATTCAACAGTGTAAAATTCGCAGTAAAAAAATTTGCAGGAATGATCCATGATGCTAAGGCAGAAGAAAAAAATTCGCAGGAATGATCCAAGATGCCAAGGCAGAAGCAATCGATCCAAAGTGAAACAATCTAATTTAGTGACAAACAGGAAATGGTGCAGTGAAGCGATCTGATTGGTCAGAATTAGCCTCATCCAAACCTCAAACCCCGCCCCCAGGTGAGAACGGCCAATAGGAAACAGCCTCTGTCCTCCTCACTCACTCTGGATCGATTGCTTCTGCCTTGACATCTTGGATCTTTGCTGCGAAATTTTTCACCGCGAATTTTATACATATATTTTAACTGTTGAATTTCAGGGCTTGGAAATACGCAGTGAATATCTAAAGGTGCCATTTTTATTTTGAATTTGAAACATATTGAAAAAGTACACTTAAAATTTCAGCAACTAAAATTCAGAATAAAAATAATTCATTTTCAGATTTAAAAAATTCAAAGTGAGAAATTCAGTGGTGTTTAAAATTCAAAATCTGATGGAACTAATTATCTTCCATAATATTAAGAATGCATGTTTTAAAGGCATTTTCAAACAGCAAAAACACCAAAATGAAATGAATGTCAGATAGATGAATGTAATATAAAACAGCAGAACGTTACAGGCGATGCAATAACCCATCCATGGAGACCAGAAAAGCTGCATACTGCACTTTTAGCTTGCAAAGAGGATCGGAGAGTGAATACGGAGCATAAATCGCTGTTAGCATCCAAGACGAAATACAGATATAGTCATTTGAGGAGGGTACAGACAGAGCTCTTATGAAATTTGAGAGCCCGGCAAGGCAGTGTGCATAACCCATACACAAGAAATAGCCCCTGCTTAGAAATCCTAGGATTCCTGGCATGGCGCTACAAATGAGGCCTAGACACTCCAGGAACCATCACAACAACTCAACAATATAAATATAGACACAGGAGGTAGATAAATAGTTAGATGGATAGCTCCTAGTCGATGCAGGTGTCTAATGGGTTAATGGCCCGGGCTTGGGAAAGACTAGCAGTAAGGATCAATACGGAGCGTTTCAGTCCTGGTGCTGCTGTAAAGGGGTGCACAGGGCTTTTAGCAACAAGATATCTGCATGTTATAGATCCATTATACGTTCCCAGAAGAAAGCCGGTCTGGAGCGTTTTTTTTCTTTTTCCTACTGAGAGATTCCTATTTTTTCCCTCTCTCTTTCTCACATCATATTCAGATAGCATAATATGGTAAAAGCATATAGAATTAAAATTGAATCATATATTAATGTTTTATATAATTTTGTTGTGTACGTCAAGGCATTGCAATAGGACCGTTGATGTTTACTCTGTCTAAAGAAACTCTCTTTTTGTACAAATTTATGCTAAAAGTATATAACTACAAATGAAATGATAAATTATGTGATTCATTTGGTGTTTCTGGAGGCATTGCAATTAATATTTTACCCTTTTTTCCTATTAAGAGATTCTCATTTTTGCCTCTCACTCATTTAAAATTATTTGAACATAAAAGTACTGTACATATTCGTAGTGCGTACCTCAAGGCATTGCAATAGGACCATTGATGTTTACTGTGTCTGAAGAAACTCTCTCTTTTTATACAAATTTATGCTAAAAAATAAAAAATATAACTACAATTGAACTGATAAATGATGTGATTCATTTAGTGTTTCTGGAGACATTGCATTTCATATTTTACCCTTTTTCCTACTGAGAGGTTCTCATTTTTGCCTTTCACTCATTTAAAATTATTTGAACATAAAAGTACTGTACATATTCGTAGTGCGTACCTCAAGGCATTGCAATAGGGTCCTTGATGTTTACTTTTTGTACAAATGTATGCTAAAAGTATATAACTACAATTGAACTGATAAATGATGTGATTCATTTAGTGTTTCTGGAGACATTGCATTTCATATTTTACCCTTTTTCCTACTGAGAGGTTCTCATTTTTGCCTTTCACTCATTTAAAATAGTTTGAACATAAAAGTACTGTACATAATTAGATTTTAATTTATAAAATACTGTCTTAGAACATGTTATTCATTGGATGTACCTCAAGGGCCTGCAATAGGACCACTGATGTTCACTAAAATGAATGAATGAATGGCCGGCAACTACATACACTTACTCAAACGTTACTACACTCAATCCATTTAGTCTTGCTGCTCTTCCTCTTAAGTCTACATCCTTCTGTTTACAGCTCGCAGACCGGTTTAGAGTTACAGCTAATGCTAATTGTTAGTCGTTATTGGTATTGATTGCTGTCTTGTTTGTGTCTTTGCGCAGAGTGGATCCAGGGGGTGCAGGCCGTCATGATCCTCTCCATCATCTTCAGCTGCCTGTCCCTCTTCCTCTTCTTCTGCCAACTCTTCACTCTGCAGAAGGGAGGACGCTTCTTCCTCACCGGAGCCTTCCAGATCCTAGCCAGTAAGTCCATTATATCTGCATTATGTTGGGATGCGAATGGTATTGTCGACTTTAATGAGGCTCGAATGAGAAAATAAGTTAGGAGATGCAGTTAGAGTTAGGAGCAGTTGATATATTTCTTTTCTGCCCTCTGGTGGCTCGCTTTGGTATGACATAGGCTTAAAAGATACCCAAAGGTGCATATTTTTAGATGAATTTTAAAAATGCCATACTGTTGTGTTGAAAAATACTGTAAGATTGTGCTTTTAATTGTGCAGCTGGAGCGGAGATGGAATTTGATTTATGT
>KN507456.1:4935-25924 GCA_000787155.1 Scartelaos histophorus | reverse complement strand
ATAATAATAATAATAATAAATGTATTCATTTTCCTGGGAAGCGACCAGATTACAGAACTGTAGAGATGTGATCCTGTGTAAATGTAAAAGTCCAATCCAATCCACTTTATTTATATAACACATCATAAACAAATAGTTTGCAAAGTGCTGCACAAATTCACAGAAAAAAAACAACAGTAATAGAACAATGATAAAATAAGCGCTCAGGTTTAATCATACTAGTCTCAAAACAATAAGACCAGTAAAGTAAAATAAGCGCAAAACAAAGAGTAGCAGTACGAGCAATAAAATAGATAACACAATAAGAAAAAGACACAGGAGGCCATACGACTCACGTGGTGTTAAAAGCCGGAGATTAAAAGTGGGTCTTAAGACGAGACTTAAAACATTCGACTGTGGGAGCTGTGCGAATGTGGGGAGGTAAAGTGTTCCAGAGTTTGGTTTTAAGGCTTGTTTTGGGCACCAAGAGCTGGAGCTGGAGCTGGAGCTGGAGTTTGGCCCTCGGACCTCAGAACACATGTGGGGATGTAAACTAGGAGGGGTCTGCAACGTATTGTGGGGCCAGTCCATTAAAAAAAAATAATACATTTTTTAAATATATAACTATATTTAGCAGGTATCCAATGGAGTTGGGCTAGGATGTGTCTCTTTTTGTAAAACTGGTGAGGAGTCTGGTGGCAGCATTTTGGACTGACTCTAATCTATGGAGGCAGGATTTTTGGAGGCCTGAATAAAGCGCATTGCATAAGTTTAATGTGATACTGTGGAACAAAACAAATAATAACAAGCAAAACAATACAATCTCAGCAAGTGGGCCCCTCCAGAAAATTTACATAGTATGACTCTCATTTTCCAATTTATTATTTTTTTTCACTTGCTTTTTCACTCATGCTTCACTCCTTTCTGTGTAGAATTTGCATGTTCTCCCCACGTCTGGGTGCGTTTCCTCCGGGCTCTCTGATTTCCCCCATTACCCCAAAAAACATGCACTGTACATTAGTGAAATACAGCTGTGTGGAAGTACAGCTAATGGACGTCAAAATAAATACAACAAATACAAATAATAGAAGTCTTGTGCATGTACAAATATGTGAGTGAACATGTTTGGAAAAGCATATTCAAGATGTTAGTACCATGCCAGTTTTAATGTAATAGATATCATTTATAACTCTTTAATTTATTTCTTTTAGGTCCTCTCTGTGGTGTCCAAACCTGCTGCTGTGTCATGGAAAGCCAAGTATATTTATTACACAACCTACATAGCTAACGCTTGGGTCTTACCCGGACTGCTGAGCTAAAAATGACCCAAAGAAATGGAGTGGGCGGGGTCCGAGAGCGCTACCTACAGACTGAAGCATGTGTCAGCGGTTTGGACACAAACAAGCAGCAAGAAGCTAATAACCATGAAGAAGCGGAACCAGGAAGTGAGCACCAGCAGCCCCACGCTCCTGCGACTGTAACTGGAGATGGGGCTCCTGATGGTGGGTGGGGGTGGGTGGTCCTAACAGCTACCATCCTGGTGCTCGCCTTAACCCTCGCCTTCCCATCCTGTGTGGGCATCTTTTACACTGACCTGCAGATGGAGTTCCACGCCACCAACAGTGAAACCTCATGGGTCCCCTCCATCATGACCTCAGTGCTGCACGCAGGAGGTACAATGTGTAATTTACTACACAGTAAACACAAAAGTGATCATATAAACATGTAAATGTACACCCAACACATAAACAAGACTATCTATTTATTTATTTATTTATGTATCTATTTATATTTTTATCTGTCTGTTTATCTGTTTGTCTTTCTGTCTCTGCCTATTCAATCCACTTCTATATCTACAGCACATTTTATAAATAATGACTGTTTCCAAAATGCTACACATAATGATTTTATAAATAAATTAGCCCAGCAAAACATTACTAAATGTTAGAAATGTACAAAATTGAGGGGGAAAAAATTAGGATTTGAAGGTTTGAATATGACCTTGGATTACTCTGGAATTTAGAACTGGTTTATCCAGAATTTGATAGACGTAGTGTTGTTTTTATCCTAAACAACGGTTTAGGTTGGGTTTGGCCCTATTTCATTCATGATCTTCTCTTTGACTGTGGTAAAAACTCCACAAGAGTCAGTGTGGTCTAGAAAGCTGTTCCTCAAACCACTTGTTGATTTTACAATGTTCAGTGTACCTCACCAGGTCTGCTTTTGTCTTGGTAACTGAAAAGTCCTTAGAGTCTCTATGGTGCACATTCACCTCCATCCAGTGTTGACTTTGCAAAGTTCCTCTTGCATGACTCAGTTCTTCCTGGTTTGATGTGGATTAAGTAACATCTGTCTGTGAGGAGTGGCTTTGCAAAGTCAACACTGGAACAAGATGAATGAGTGGCCACCTGTTTATTTTATGATAACCCTATTTCTACAACATCATCATATATATACCTAATAATTGAATTGGCAGATGCTGTATTAATAAAGGGGAGCAATTAAAAAGTATAGTCTAATAGATATGTTTTAAAAGAAATATACCAGGAATTTACCATTTGTGCTATATTACTTAAAGGTACACTATGTAACTTTTCAGATAGGGGGTCTGCAGATTTTATGTGTTCCACAGTATAGCACTGAAAATATACAGATTTTACATTAATTTTATTTTAGGTTAGGATTTACACTGCTCAAAAAAACATGCATTCTTTCTGTGCACGGGCTTGCCTTTCCATAAATCTGACTTGTGACTCGGCCTGGTTCTGCCATCTTTCCAAAGGAAAATTACTAGAGTGAATATACAAAATGCGCACCATTATTCACAGATGTTATTCACAGATGTTAAGGTAATGTCTTTAACTTAAAATTGTGTATTTAAGTTGTCAAAAAATACTTCTGAGGTTCTTTAGTCATATGACTGATATATATGTTTGTCACTGCTTGAATATTAGAGTCTATCGTTCTACTCGCAGTTCAATTCAGTCTTTATTAAGAATGCATAATATCTGGTTCATCAATTCTAAAATTAAGTAGTAAAAATAAATATATAAATGAATAAGTAAAATATACATTGCATGTTATAATATACCAGTATACAGACAGGATCTCTAATGTCTCTATACCTTAGAGGTGAATCTGACTCCTCACAGGACACACTTCAGCTTGTTAGACCTGATTGTTTTACATTCATGGCTCTACACATAAATGAATAAATAGAATATATAACTGTGACAACACAGGATCTCACACCACAGTTTACAAACATTTCACTGGCACTATAAAACCTCAGCATTTTATTCTAAAAGAGTCATTATAGGCCACTGTCAAACCCTGCAAACTCTTTAAACTCTTGACTCTAGCACTTCTGATTTCTTTATTTTTCTTGCACAACAACATCTTCTGTTCATTTCAAATACCTTACCTCTGCTTATGTCACATTTTGATCATTCCAATGATTTAAGCTTAGTTAGTAAAAGTACCACTTTTGGTAAATTGGTTGGAAAATACCTGCTAACCTCCTGTTCTAGATTAAAATGTCACTGCAGAAAAGTGCTGTAAAACTTCCAGGATTAAGGCACATTTTTTCATTAGACTAAGAGCATTACCCTTTCACCCACAGGGCCGTTCTGCAGTGTGCTGGTGGAGAGACTGGGTTGCCGGGCGACCGTGATGTTGGGTGGAGTCCTCAGCGGAGTGGGAATGGCCGCCAGTTCATTTACTCAGTCCATCATCGAGCTGTACATCACCGCAGGGGTCATTACAGGTCAGGAAATATCATACTAGTGTCAATACTGTGGAAACATTTAGAGAAGAGAGGTGGAAAGGTCAATACTAAATTTGTCCCTGTCCGATAAAACTACATTGAAGTAAAACTAAACAAAAAATGACTTCAGTCAAATTATTATAGAATGTAGGTGTTCTGTTTACTCAATCAAAAAACATGATTTTTACACCTGAATAAGAATAAGATCTTTTTTAGTCCTTGTTTGGCAATTATAATTGAAAGAATAGGACTAGTGACTTCATAGAGCTATGACTGTAATTTAGCTTTTTTATACATTGATGCAATTCGTTTATTTAGAAATTTGGATTTGCTAAACTTGATAAAGTTAGTGAGTTAAACATTTTCCTAAAAATGAGGAACAAAATGTTCATGTTCAGGGTTTTTGTGTGTGTAAGTAATCAGTCAGCATTCTTGAAGGTGCTAGAAGTTACCAAGAAAAACTAAAGTCTTCATGTATTAGTTTATCACCTTGTCTCCTTGTAGACAATTTTATTGTTTACCCCACTGTGACCCCAGCCCTTTGGACAAGGGATGGAAATGAGCCTTGGGCTACAATTTAGTGTGTTTAAATTTATGTTATGTCATGTTTGTCCATTAAAATGCTCTGTCCCAATCAAATAAATAAATATATAGATGTTACCACTTTGCCTGTATGTACAGTGACTGTAAGTGTAATAATAACTTGTCTCCACGAAGATGTACTGTGGGGCATTCTGGGCAAAGCAATAATTTCTTTAGGGAGACAAGTAGAGACCCTCTACCTGAAAAGTAATGCAGTGTAAAATTTGACTGATCTCTTACTTTGTCTGTTTGCAGGTTTGGGGTTTTGCTTTAGCTTCCAGCCCGCTGTCACCATCCTGGGGCACTACTTTGTCCGCCGTCGTGCTTTCGCCAACGCCATGTCCTCCACAGGCACTGCTCTGGGCCTCTGTGTCCTCCCTTTTCTGGGCAACTACCTCCACATTGAGTATGGCTGGAGGGGCAGCTTCCTCATTTTGGGCGCTGTTCTGCTCAACTGCTGCGCATTTGGGGCAGTGATGAGACCCCTGAAGTCACAGAGGCCAAGAGGACCACCCCTTATAAACCATCAGCCACCTTTGTCCCAAGAGGGGAACATGAAGACCAAAGGGTTTTTGAAGACAGTGTCAAACTATGTGTTGGCTGCAATTAAAAAACATATGGCTTTTGACCAGTTTTGCAACAACCCAAAATACTGCGTGTACTCAATAGGGATTACATGGATGATGCTGGGGTTTGTGGTCCCCTTGATCTATCTTGTTCCCTACGCCACAGCTCACGACATGGAGCCAAGCCAAGCTGCAATGCTCCTCTCCATCCTTGGTGTAGTTAACATTGTAATGCGGCCTCCCGTTGGTCTAATCTTCAGCATGCCATGGTTCAAAGGACGCCATATTTATGTATTTGCCTCTGCCCTTCTTGTGAATGGGCTGAGTAATAGTATTTGCTGCATCGGAGCGACTTTTCCTGTGTTGGTGTCCTATGTGATCATCTACGGGATGTCTATGAGCCTGGTGGGGTCCTTAATGTTCACTGTGCTGATGGATATAGTGGAAATGAGCAGGTTCCCCTCAGCTCTGGGACTCCTCGCTATCATGGAGAGCGTCACACTGCTTATTGGACCTCCGTTAGCCGGTAAGGAGGCATATTTTAATACTGTTTTGTCTCATAGGCTTTAGACAGGACAGAGAACTGTGTGAAATGGAGGTGAAGAGTGTGGAGAGACATTCAGCATAATCATAATCACATAAATCTAGTTGGAGGCGTAGCTTGGGTGTTGCAAGTAAATCCCTTGGCCAGTGTGCACCATAGAAAGCAAAGTTTAAAAGAAAGCTCTTGTGTTGAAGTTTATGAAATCCCTCAGGTAGGACCCGCAGCAAAGGAGAAATTCAGTTCCGTCAACTCAACACTCTATTTTCAGTATTGTTTGAGTGTAGTACAGTATTACCTTTGCCTTAGATACACCTTGCCTCTTGGTTTAAAAGTTCAAATTGAGTACTTAATAGCCATTACAATACAAGTAAGAGCTGTACAAATGGCTTAGACCTGAACAAAAACCAAAAAAATAGGAGTTGTATTGAGATTTTTGCAGTATTGAATTGCATGTTTTTCTTCTTCTTTTGTTTACATTAAGCAGCTCCACTTCCTTGAGCCACGTGACTTGCTGCTTCACTGAACTGTGCGAAATGGAGACTATTTTATTTCTGTTTGTTGTTGCAGGTATTTTGGTGGACAGGTCAGGGCTGTACTCCCCTGTATTCTACGCCTGCAGTGCCGTTGTTGCCTCTTCTGCCGTTTTTCTCATGGCATCGTTTTACTACCTGGACAAAAGGGAGAAAAAACAGCCTCCACTGCCCGATCCGCCCACTTACACTGATGAAATGGTCGTGTGTCCATACAGAGATGAGCCCAAAGAGGAAGACCAACTCAAGGCTTTGGCTAAGGGAGCAGACCATGTGACTGATGTTTGAACGAGTCAAAGGGGAGGCGATGTGGCAATATAAAATCTATAATATCTGATTTATGAAACTGTGATCTCCTGATTACTGATATAGTACTTCTCTATTCAGTGCAGCTCTATATTCAAACACAAATACCTCTACTCTACCACCCTCTCCTCTTATACGCTATATTCAGCTTATCAGAAGGTGTTTGAAACATGTGGATGACGATTTCCGGTGTAGTTACTGACACTGGGCATGTGATAAAACCATGGATTCAACAATCAAAGACATTTTTTATTTTTTTATTATTAAATTAAATCATAATTATATAAATGAATAGGCAATTTAGAAAAGGGAAAAAAGAAAAGAATGTACACATACACGAAAGTATGCAATGACATCCATGGCCATTTTTTCAGAGTTACTTTCGGCAATGGAGACCAAAGGAAATTGTCATCCGCATGTTTTCAGATGTCTGCCGTTTTTGTAATTTAAGCATGAACAGATCCTAATGGTCAACCGGTGTTTTGCTTTAAGTTGGGCTGCAAGATTTATAGTGATTTATAGTGATCGAATCAAAATTACAATTTGAATGGACACATTTATCAAATCATAAAAGCTGCAAGTAACATCATTTCCTTCACAAACAACTAAATAACAAAAGCCACTGTTTTATTCAGCATAAATCTGCTAAGCTGGTTCTGTTCAAATATGTTCTGAAATGTGATTCTTGTATGATTGTGCCAGTCTTTTTGTCAATTTTCCTGGATGTGAAATGTGAACTTTGAACAGAATCCTATTATTAAAACAAATCCTAATGCTTGTTTGAAAAAACTTTTCCCAAATCATGCAGCCCTAGGTCTACATAAGTGATGTATAAAGTCTAAGAAGATTGATTTGAAATGTCAACTGCCATATCGCCTGACCCTTATGTGAGACTGAATTTATATTGATGGCCAATACAAACTGTCAGTTTTACCCTGATGCCAAAGCCTGGTCCGTATTAGCTGCAATATGATTTGATGTTTGTTGAGGAAGGTCATGCTGGCTGCATCTTTCAGGGCTCATCTCAGTCAATCATTTGTCTGCTTTTAATTATGAAACTATATTTAAAGTTGTATTAATGGAAAAACTTAATTATTTATTTTTGGATTTAAAAATAATCTATTGATGTAAAAATATATCCCCAGAACTTTGCATCTTTAAATGTGCACTGTGGTGGATGGTTCATCACCTGAACGTCTTTGTGGAGATGTTAGTGCCTTGATTTAATCTCTACCATCTATTTCAACGGAGACAACTATTGACTACATTACAGGTCAGATCTGTGGAGAGGCAACCCTATTTACAGACATAATTATTGTATATATGCTAGATAGATGTGTTTCATTTCACACAATGGAGCATTCCAGGCAAACCAATAACATCTCCATGGAGACAAGCAGGTGATGCACCGTCCAACCGAAAAGTTACACAATTCACTTTTAAAGAAGATAAACATAATATATAACAAGGTAACAGGTTCTTTGGAGGGACGTTGCCAACAACAACATGCATGAAAAACATTACAAACCCGACACTCTCGGTCACACTGCCCCGGCTGAAGTGGTCTCATATTCAAAATCCAAATTTAGAACCGACAAAGTTTACTTTTATATGAGGCAGAGCACAATATTCTGACCTTTTAGACTTGATCTTTAAACTTTGAATCAGGTACTTCATTTAAAAAACTTCTCACCATCTTTACTGTTTGGCTGATACCAAAACCAGAGGTGCACTTATAGAACACACTGATTGTATTTTATCTTGCTGCTGTCACTGAATCCAAAACCAAGTAATACACATTGTTATATTTGTAAGCACATTATTATAGCTACTCTGCCTGTAATTCATAATTGCCATTAACTTTGCGGTAGTCTGTTCATTGACTGAAGACGTCTTAGAGAATACATCATTCAGATTTAGTTGAACTACATCTATAATGGTGCTGAGATGGAAAAATGAAAATGTTATTCATGGACTGTAGGACAAGTGTGAAGTTACAATGTTTTTTGTGCATTTTTTGCTCAAATGAATAGTGCCTTTAAAAATGATTGCTGTTTTGTACAATACATGTGTATTAGTACAATCAAGACCTTCCAGACAGACTCAAGATATAAGATGGTCATTTTACATGCCCTCCATCTTGTCTTATTATATTTAAATGTTGAGTAACAGATTTTTTTTTTACTGACACAAATATCCAGAGCCATTTCATTGTAGTAGAAATAGCCTAGGAATGGTTACAGCCATTTTACTGACTAAATGTGACACTCTGTGTGTGACAATATATATTAAAAAGCGTTTTCATTTAAATCATTTCAAAATGTTTTTCATATTATGAATGAGAATGGCCTGATTGCCTGAATTGACACACAACTGTAACGCATTGAAGCAGATTGAGATTTAAGTAATTTTTGGGCCAGACTATTAAATATTTATTTGTCATAATCAGGCACAATAAATGCAAACTTTTAACTGTAGTTGCTGTTGTTATTTTTGTCCAAATAATCAGCATTTAGATGCAAAAAGAGACCTTCTTCCTTAAAGAGGCAATGCATAACTTTTTAGGATCTACCTGCTTGACTCCATGTAAATGTTATTGTTTCTTCTTGGAATGTTCCACAATATGGCATTTCATTTATGGAGACAAGCAGGCCCCAACTCCAGACTAAGATACTGGTCAGGTGAGGGCACCCTCTGCACGTGTGTTTATAAGTATCACTGTACACCTGCACACACACATTTAACACAAGCCTCCCTGGAGAGCTGGGATCGGAGAAGAGGAGGCATAGTGCTGGTCTGGTCCTCTGTGCAGTGTCACAAAGAACAGGTTTTAATATGTTTACAGACCCTGCCCTCATTAAAGAAGTGAACAGGTCCGTCACTAGTCACTGTGCGCTCCTCCGTGCGTAATGTGCGCACAGTGCGCACAGGCGCGTCCCAACAGGCGCAAAGAGCAAAGCCGCCAAATACAGTGTCCTTTAACTACACCAGTGTAAACAAAAACATGTGACCTGTCGCCATCTAATGGACTTTGTGGTTATTACAAATGCTAAGAATTGTAAAGTGAAACTGAAAGTGGGAAATAAAAATATGGCGCACACATTCAGTATGTTCCCTTCGAAATCGAAAGGATAGAGCTTCGATTTTAAGCACAAAAAGGATTTCCTGCATTCCACTAATTTGTTTTATTAAGGTGAGTTGGGGACTAAAGTAGCTAACGTATGGGTGCTAAAAACAAGACACGTGAACACATACTGTACTGTGGATTTTTAACAGTGTAATCCTCGTCACTTTTGTTTTGTCACAGTGGGAATATCGAGCGCAAAGATGAAGGGTCTTACCCCATTTACAGTATTCGTCCTTCTTGCGGATTTAGTTTTGGGTTGGACATATTGGCTAACTCTCCTCCTGCTACAGTGCCCAGACTGTGGAGGACTGGTGGGACTGTGTGGTCTTGGAGCAGTCAAGTACATAACTTTATATGGTTTATCGTCTTTATTGTCGGATCATGGGAAGCCAGGGCCCGCACTGCGCAGGCTGGTGTGTCTCCTCTGCTTTCTCTGTCCAGTGTTTGAGAGTGGACGGATGCTTTGGTCTAAACCTGATCGCCCGTACGTGGGGCCACCGCCAGACCTCACACAAGTCCCCCTGAGCACCCTGGCCTCGCTGCTTGCCTGTGTTATCTGGGAGAAGGGACTCTACGTAGAACCTACCAAAAAAAGGCCTAAAATTCACGGAGCAGGACAGCTGTTCAAGAGGCTGCTGCAGTTCTTCAAGCCAGATGTGTTCTATCTCATCATAGCCTTAAGTGCACTCATTGTGGCTGTGATATGTGAGTATATTATTCAGTGGGATTAAAGGTCCTATATTACACAAAATGATTCCTATGAGCTTTTATCCATGTTAGAATGTTGATTCTTCATCAAAAAACACACCTGAAGTTTTTGAAAATCATCCAAAATTATTCTAGTGAAGGTGGATGGTGTTTAAAAACACAGTGGAGCACTTCCTTTATAACCACATGCATTCATGCCATGTGAAACAGCAACAACATATGAGCCCCTAAATATGCAGGGTTTGTGTTTTAAACATTTCTGAATGAAAAAAACAACTCCAGGTATGTTTGTGATGATGAAACAACATTATAACATAGATCAGAAAATAGTGTAATATGGGCACTTTATATATATGTATATTTCAATGTCTTTACAGGTGAAACATTCATTCCTCTGTACCAGGGGGAAGTCATTGACAGGCTCAAAGTCTCAATGGTTGAAAATGATTTAGTCTATGCCATTGCCAAGCTGGCAATTGTCTCTCTTGGCAGGTAAATCACCCAAACATTTTTAAAATATGATTCTGATATTGTTTGTTTGTCTTTAATTATTATATATATTTTTAAATAAATGTTATTTTTTACTTTTTGTCTAGTGCCATATTTTCCGGGGTCAGAGGAGGATTGTTCATGTTCAGCTTGGCGAAACTGAACAGGACACTGAAGCACCTCCTGTTCCACACACTTCTACAGCAGGAAATACAGTTCTTTGAAGAGAACAACCCTGGTAAATGTCACTAAATTGTGTGCTCTAAATCAAATACTACATTATAGGTCATTAATGAAGACCCTATATTAACCTAGAAGATGAATCAGAGGCTTTAAGCTAACAAGCATACACAGATGACTATCTATTTGTTTAACATTTACACTTGAGATTTAAACAGTGCAAAATATTATTACTCGATGTGCACTAATCAAACTTCAAGCAATCTTCTGTCCTGTCATTCTACTGGCCAGTTTTATTGAATTGTGAAGGTTTTTATCCTGTTTTTGTCCTATAGGCAAACTTGCTTCTCGGCTACATTTGGATGTGGACCGGATGGGGCGCACTGTGGCCCTTAATGCTAATGTTTTGGCGCGGAGCACAGTTAAAACCTGCCTGATGTTGGCGGTGATGGTTCAACTATCCTGGGAGCTCACTGTTCTCACCTTTTTAGAGATGCCTCTTTTAGGCCTGGTTCAGAACAAATACACCACACTGTCCACGGTGAGAATTCTTATATTATGTCACAGGCAAAGGAAAATGAAAAATAAAAGCAGGTGGATGACCTGATCCAACACCTGAAAGAGTTAAACAGTGCACCACAGACTCAGTCTGCAGAATATGTCACTTTATAATACTGTATAGAAACATAATATTGTATCAAAATGTTGTGTGTAGTTTTACACATAACTGCATCACTTACAATGAAGGAGCTATGTTTGGTTGTTGTTTGCTTTGCTCAAGGCAAAAGTTTATCTTAAATTGTTATATGTAAGTCTATTTCTAATTAGGATTTTCTTGCATCTTTTACTGGTTTTCTTGTGTATGTTTTCAAATCGTTGGACACTTAAAGGTTCCTTTATCTTAACTTAAAACATGTTATCATAATAACATCTAGGTTGGGTCAGTACCAATATTTTAGTACTTCATTTGGTACTTTCATTTAAATTGACATGCTTTGTGTTACAGGGCTGTTTTAATTTTTTATTTCATGTTTTTACTATAGTTTGTTCTCTACATTAATTTTATGTTGTGTATATCTGTCACCAGGAGCTGAAGGACCAGATTCAGTCTCACCAGGCTCAGATCAGTGAGTTGGTTTTGCAGACAGTGAGTGGCATTGAAACCGTCCGGAGTTATAACGCTGAAAATGTAGAAGTAAAGAGATACAATGCTGCCCTGGAGCAGCTCCATGCAGTGAAAAGACGGTATGATATCTACAGTTCAGCCTATACTTTCATAAGAAGGGTAAGTATAGCTTTAGCTTTGCAATGTTTAAAATAGTTTGCATTTTTATTATTTTAATGTCTTCTGTGTTTCCCTCTTTTAGATGGTCAGTCTTGTGATAAGGATCATTTTTTTTGTGTTGGCAAGGAGACTTATATTGTCTGATCAGCTCAGCATTGGAAGTTTGGTCACTTTTCTGTTGTATCAAAAGCCAATGTCATCCAATTTGAGGGTAAGACAAATTATTTTCAATTTCAAATAGTCCTAAAATACCTTCTTATAGCTAAAATAATAGACTTTCAAGTACTCTAACTTTACTCTTTACCTCAGGGAATTCTCAACCAAATGTAAAGTGGGACTAGTCATTGAATACACTATTGAATTATTTCTGGATTAGGGTACATCACCAAATTGCTGGTCAAATTTGTGATGAAGTGAGCTAGAAAAAATATGATTAAAAAAAACATAATTGAATAGATGCTAAATAGTTTAATTTAATTCCGTACTGTGGAACAATACGAGCAAAGCCATAACATCACCTTGAAGAGAGAAACAAAATACTGTTAATATAACAGCCTTTGCACTCACATATTTTAAAATATCTTTGCACCACAGTTTATGACCTTTCCACACGTTGAGAAACGCTCCTCTGTGTTTGATTATGTATATGGTATATTCATAAATAAATGCATCTTCCCACAGGAGATCATGTACAGTTATGGAGACACAAAGAGCAGTGTTGGGGTCATATCTACAGTGTTCTGTTACCTCGACCGAAAACCAAAGTGTGAACCCGCAGGAGACTTGGCCCCTGAGAAACTGCAGGGAAGAATTGTGTTTGAAAATGTTTCCTTCACTTACCCCTCAGTCTCATCGGAAAAAACAGCGCCAACCGCACTCAAGGTAATGAAAGATAATTTATGTTTTTTATTTATGCGCCTTTAAGCATCTGGCATAAATGTTGCCAAAATAACTGTATAACTGATTTGAGTTTAACTTGTGAAATAAATACAGAAGTTTATTATAATCTATGTTTAATTGTTTGTACTAAAATACAAATACCATGTGACCTTCCTGTGAGATAAGAGAGCTGCTAATCTAACCAGTTTTTCCAGTTTGTTAGGCTTTAGACAAAGTGAGACAGTGACTGATACTTGTGAAAACACATTTGCTACTGTCTCTTTAAGCTTTGTACAAGACAAAAAGTGAAACATCCTCTCTCCCCATTCTTCTAAGTGCGATGCAAATTATACATAGTTTTGTTAGTCTCAACTCACAAATAAAAATATGTATAATGTTTATCTCTGTAGTCTGTTTCTATGGAGCTGCGTCCAGGACAGATGACGGCTCTAGTGGGTCCATCTGGGAGCGGAAAAACAACATGTGTCAGTCTGTTAAAGAGACTCTATGAACCACAAGAAGGACAAATCCTGCTCGACGGACAACCACTGCATAAATATGAATTGAAATATCTCCATAACAAGGTAGGGCATAGATCATGGTCCTGCTATATATACGTTTACTACTTGAATATGATCAGTATTATGCTTTTTGTAAATTTCCCTGTAGCATGCAGCAGCTTGGCTATGTTGGATTTTTTTATATTTATGACTGAGCAGGTGAATGCAGGAAAATACAGGATTACTCAAAGATGCATGACAGGGTGATAAAAGGGTTCAAAGTTCATAAAAGTTTTAATTGACATGGCATTTAACTTAACTATCTATATTTTCAGATGGCAGTTGTGTCCCAGAATCCTGTGCTGTTCTGTGGCTCTCTGAAGTACAACATTGAGTACGGACTTAAGGAGAGCAACATTGACAAAGTCCAAGAAACTGCAAGAAAGATCAATGCAGAGTCTTTCTTCTCAGATCTGGATGAAGGATATGACACAGGTAAAAAATATACCTTCTGAATAAATTACTTAAGAGAGAGAGGAAAAATAACCTAATTTTCTATAAAAAATACCCTCACATACGCTTTGATTCACACCCCACTCACGGCCACAGATGCTCAATCAATGCACCTACATAGTGTTTAAACTCCGTACACCTTCACCAGAATGATTTGGATATTTTCAGCCCTGTAACTACCAGTCTCTGCTGAACTTAAAGGTAAATGGAGCTGCTAATTTGAAAACTACAGCTTCACAACATCACAAGGTGGAACAGAGCATTTTGAGCTTTTAAGATATAGACAGACTAATAACAAGAGCAATCCGAGGTTTCTGATCTCCGCCAAAAGATGACGTGGACACAGAATACAGATCTGTCCAAATCCAATTTTACGGAGTCGTCCCTGCACCAAGATCTATCTTGTGACAAGAGTCGTCCCTGCACCAAGATCTATCTCTTGTGACAATTTCATGAAGATCCGGCCAGTAGTTTCTGAGAAATCTCACTAAGATTGCATATCCAGATCCAGATTCCAGGTCCGGATCTGGATCATCACCAAAATTTAATGGAGTGGTCCTTGGGCCAAACTTTACCTCTGGTGACAATTTCATGAAGATCCGTCCAGTACTTTTCGAGAAATCCTGTCCATAGACAAATAAATAGATAAATAAACTGACTGGTTGGCATAATCTCCTTGGCAGAGATAAATCTTCCTGTGGTTGTCTTCTCAGATGTGGGGGAGTCTGGGGGCAAACTGTCCGAGGGGCTGAAGCAGAGTGTTTCCATCCTCAGAGCTTTGGTCCGAGATCCACAGATCATTATTCTGGATGAAGCCACCAGCAAACTGGACATCCACGCACAACACGCTGTGAGTTTAATATAAATGAGTTACATAGTGTATTTAATAACCTAATATTAATATTAATATTTGTGTGTACTCTTGGCCTAATATGTGAAAGGTGAAGCTTGTTTAAATAAATAATGAGTTTGACCTTAGTACACAGAGAGATTTGGTTATTATCTTAGCTCAAATATTAGACTTAGCAACATCTGCTGTTTATCAAGTGATTATAATGGATTAATTTGGTATATTTATGACTTGTAGTAATAAATGTTACATTTAATGCTTATATGTTACCTACTACTGTAAATATACCTGCATAGCTGCTGTTTATCAAGGGATTATAAAGAATTAATTTGGTACATTTATCACTTGTAGTAACACAGCTAATACAGCATTTATACTGAGGGATGCTGTTATGGTTGTCATGGAACTATTAAGTACATGCCACTTTTTAAATGTTTCTATTTGTGTCACTTTTCTGTTATTCTCAAATAAATGTGCTTAAAGGTGCACTATGTAACCTTTCTGGTGGAGGGTCCATCACCAGCTTCTCTCCATGGAGACAGTGCCTGGTTAACTATGGCATTACACACATTTATCTCTACGGGGACAGCAGATGGCACCATAGGACCAAGTTACATGTCAGATCTGTGGAGAGGCACATGCCCACTCATGAAGAATGCAAGTTTTTAACTCAGTCAAAAACATGTTACTGAGTAAATACAAGGTGGATATGTTTAAAGACCATACTGGGACATTAAAGGGAAAGCAACAAAATCTCCATGGAGACAAGCAGATGGACCCTCGACCAGAAGTGAACTTTAAACATCCTATAATTATTTTCTATTTATCACATTAAGGCCACTTATAATATAATCTTTGATGAATGATTATTAGTGGTAAAGTTGACTATTCACAATCACAAGTATTTAGATTCATTGTTGTGTCCCTACGGTTTTGAGATATTTTGCATCTAGAAGACGGTAGTATTATGACAATACAAACATTTTCCCAGGCCTAAATATATGATGCTGAAACTATGTTTGTCTCAGGTCCTGGGGGAGATCTGGTCTGGAGACCGGACCGTGCTGGTCATCGCCCATCAGCTGAAAACTGTGGAGAAAGCCGACCACATCATCTTTTTAGAAAATGGACAAATTGTTGAAGAGGGGACACACCAAGAGCTGATGGAAAGGAGAGGACGGTACTACAGTTTAAAAGAAGAACTGTTCAAGACATAAAGACTCAGGAGGGACTGGGGCTGAGAACTGAAAGGGATGGGTGTGGTGATTTGATTGTGTTAGAGCTGTTCCGAGTTTAGGCCTAATAGTTTAGTCATTGGGGAACATTTTCTTTTTAAATCTGCGTTTATGACGTTTATGTCCAAAGCCAAATATTGCAATTTCCACAGAAAATAAAAGTATTCACATTGATGTCAATTATCAGATGTTCATTCAACATGTTTTACTTGTGAACTTGTGTGAACTTTTTTGAATTAAAACCATTTATACTTACACATATGTTCATTAACAGTGCATGGAAATCTTTTGTAATACTGAATGACTATTAAGAATTTATAGAAGTAAAAGTATTAAATAAATTGTACTTTTGTGGTATTAGAAATTAATTATAAATCAGTGATACATTTTAGCAGAGATCAGACAACAATGTTTTACTCAAGTAACTCAAGTTTGTGTGAACTTTTGAGTAATGATTTTAAATGGCAGAACTTTACATAAGAAAATAGGCCAACAGTGTGTATGAACATCTCTAATAAATCTATAGACCGATCTGATGTGAATGAATGGATAAATAAATGTCCATAATGAGATCCTTCCTTCTGCCTGACGCCCCCTTCAGGCTCAAGAAGAGGTCGCACTTGTGGATCAAGGTCCGAGCTCAGCCTGTAGTAGTTGTTTGGACTCTTGATCACTGGTTGTAGTAGTTTTCCCTCCGGGCGCCGCACACTTTCCTGTCGCAGGCTGCAGAGGCGCGCGGTGCGGCTGAGCTTCTCCCACTGGGCGCGGCGTTTTCTTCCTCCACATACAAACATTCACCATGATGCCTAAACTTGCACTATCCTCCCAGTCTCTTCGCAATTTTTCACCGCTTTCCAAGAATCTAAAAGTTTTCTGGAGGCAGTGGACTCGTCATCCCGCCGCGCTACCTGCAACGAGTCGGTGAGTAAAGAATGGGGAAACAATGGGGTTTAATGTTAAAAGTGAAAGGGGTGAGCGAGGTTGCACTTTTTACGTATTTGTCAGCGAACACCAAACGTGGTTACGTAACAACAAAAACTATATCAATGCCCTGATTGTGAGACAAATCCGTCATAAGATTTGTAGCACAGGTAAGATGCTGCATATGTTAAACTACTTTGCGCATTGCACAAGCGTTTCTGTTTAGACGTTTTCCTTCAATATAAGTTCCATCTTTTGCAATCTGCAGGAACTCAGAGAATGAAAGGGGTGGGGACAAAGAGATCCCCGGGTTTCTTGTGGGGCCACTTAAGGACGGCAGCTGTTTTCCATTGTTTCAGCAATCTGTAAGAACGAAAAGTTCTATAAAGAATCCATATGACTTTGTTTTCTGATCATTGTTATAATATTATTTCCTCATCAAAAACATATCCAGAGTGGTAGTTTGTTTACTTTACTTGACACATGTGATGCACCTCTGTCCTGCAAACCTATGGATCAATTAAAAGGTAAACTGTTGACTTGACTGTTGACTTGAAAACCAGAAAACCAGAACTACTACTTCATGACATCACAAGGTGGAACAGAGCATTTTGTACTGATAATAAAGGCTTACATGTATGAATGAAAAACAGCTCACATCCAGGTGTGTTTGAGGAGGCAACAACATTCGAACATGGTTTAAGCTCACAAATGTCTGTTTCTTGCATATAGAATGTTTAAATATAACCTACATTGTTTGCAAAAAGTATTTCTCTCTTCTTCCCCCCATGACCCCCTAAGTTCAGAAAGTGCAATGTGGGCTATCCATTTCAGCTGACTACGTACATTCTTTTTGTCTTTTTTAAAGTTAATTAAAATGACTTTTCACCTACTAAGGATTTAATGTTAACACAATATGATGTAACTGTGATAAGATCATAGTTTGTATTGACTATGTGTCAGTGCATATTTGGCCAATGTGCATAGTCCATAGATTGTACATAACGACTTATCATTTCATCTAATAAAAGATAATGGATGTATTTATCCATTTATTCAAAGGAGGATAGTTATAGAGTGTTATATGAGCTTGGATGAATACACTACAGTTGGTCATGACAAGGTCCATCTCTGTCTACATCCAAACTGCACCTTAAACTGTGGATGAAGGAAAACCAAGTTGGTGAACAGTTTTATCTGGTCTTTTACTGTTCTGTGTTATGGTTGTTTTGCATTTTGTATTGTTTTCTGTGTCACCTGCCTAGGGACTACGGCTATAATGCTATAATCAGGCATATTTATACTCTAATCTACTCTAAAAATGTCCATAAATGTGCACTGTCCCAAATAAATAAATGCAATACATATAACTTCTTTCTCTCTCTGATAGATGCATTCACATCGACAGCCCGCCCCTCATTCCAACCCTAACGACCAGCTATGCCCACGGGACGTCCAGTGTTTCTTTTTTACATGCAACTATCCCAGAGATACTGCTCCGAACAGTGGAGCGGGTGCCAGACCAAGAGGCCCTGATTTTTCTGAAGGATGGGGTCAGAAAAACCTTTGCACAGTTTCAAGAAGATGTAAGTAATTAAGACACAAGAATCTTACAAAATTGCAATTTTACGTGGTGTCCTTTTAATTCCTTTAAAACATTTATGTAACAGCACATGGTGATACGAGCACATGGTGTCATAAGATCTGTGAATAAGGAGGTTTTAAAGGAGTCAAGCATTTTAATATTACTGATGTAGGGAGATTATTTCCGCTGTCAGAGGCTCTATGACAAAAGGCCTTTCTCCAAGTCTCTTAGTTGTTTGTGTTTTCCTTGGTCTGGTCAGGGATTGTATTGCTAATGTCTTATATGAGGAGGTAGGTGTTATCAGATATTCATGCAGATAGTGAAGACATTGACTAATATGAAGTGTTACTTAACATCTGTAAGAAAAATGTTGAAAAAAATTAACGAATACCTGCTTGTCTTCATGGAGATTATTGCTTTTCCCTAGAATGTTTCACAGTACAGTATCAATATTTCAATCTAATGGAGACGGATCTTTCACCAGAAAAGTTATGCAGTTACACTTATAAAGTTTATTTTTGAAAAGCTATATCATCAGTGAGGGCAGTATTATAATATTGTGTTACATGCTCATTAGTTACATCAGTTTTTAATTAACAGTTTAATTCAGATTTACTGGACAGATCTTACCTCATTAACATAAACATATTAACAAATTGTATCAGATTTGTTTGATATTGTCTAATGTTGTTTCTTGTGTGTATCCATATTTTCTGTCAATGAGTTTTGTTTTGTTGCACCATTGTGTTAATATTTAGACCTTGTCAGGTCAGGTCATTAGCTTTAACTTTGTGTAAAACAGGCTCAAAGGTATTCTGTCCTATAAAAGTTTACAACAGTTTAATCTCAAAGCCATGCAAGCAATTATAACAAGTTTATAGACACAGAAGATGATGGATAGCATTTAGGCTATAAACATTTATTATTCTTTTGTTTTTTCATCAATACCTTTCACATTTGTAAAACTTAAACTAATGCACTTTATAATATTAATCAGACATTATGCTTTTTTCCTGATTATGTTGTTTATATGGGGAAAAAAAGAATCATGATTTTATTTTCCAATATTGATCGATCTCAATTTTCATTTCAATTTTCTCCATCTGATTGAAAACAGACAGACGTACTTCAGACATAAAGACCAGAGTGTTTTTTTTATTTTGTGCTGATAGTTGCCAGCTGATAATTATGGAGAAATCCACATGTAAAATGTCTAATGAGTTTGTACAGTTAAGCCACGTGTGAATGAGGACTTAAGTTACGCTCGTAAATGGTGAGAAAATAGTTGTTTACTTTCCGTAACTTGGACAATAATGAAAAGAAGAGCAAGAAGAGAGAAATAGAGGAGAAAAGGTGATGAGCTGAGTCTGGATCAGAGGGGGAGGGTGAGCAGACAGAACGTGGCAGATGGCACTGCACACAGAGCCAGAGACACTGTTTCAGTCAGATTAAAAGCAAAACTTGTGAACATGTGAGTAGACATAAAGTGATATTGCTCAGGCTACTTTTCCTAAACAAAAGAGCGTAAATAATCACCATCACCACGTGCTCTTACAGCAACATGATTGGCCATAAACCTGTTGATTACAAAGTGTGGCCTTATCACTACCAGCAACAGAAAACCCACTGTTCCACCTTGTGATGTCATGTCGTAATACAGCAACTGCTCCATTGTGTCACTAGAATCATTAACTACCTTAACTACTTAACTACCACTACATGACATCACAAGGTGGAACAGAGAAAATTGAGCTTGGGAGATGTAGACAGACTAATAATAAATGGTTACTCAAATATGTGTGAATGAAACAGAACTCCAGGACCATTTAACAATGTTACAATATTCAAGTTAGTCAAAAACTGACACTATGACCTTTCCCCCAGTGACCTAGATACTCACTGCTTGGACACATCCGATGACGGTTTAGACACGCTCACTTCTTAGGTTGTAAACCAATCCAATACTGAAATAAAAATCCTCAAATGTCATCCGGGGCCATGTCTAAAGCCTGGAATAGAACCTATTTACTTACGTAAAGCTTTTTTAGACATGTTACATTGGGAATCACTATTATGATGATTGTTAACTTGAAAGAAAGAAAGAAAGAAAGGCTTTACAGCAGACTTAGAAAAACAGAATCATATGTTTTTGATTATACTGTTTTTGTAACTGTTAATGGTTATTTTTTTTGCTCCCATCTACTACTAGCTACCTGCAGGAAACAAATGAACCAAAAATCAACCAAAAGTAAATTATAAACCCATATAATTGCCAGTTTAATAACCTGAACATTGTACATTAACCACCTCACTCCAGTTCCTCAGCAGGTCCACTGGCTTCTGGGTCAGATCCGAATTCAGTTCAAGATTTCATTACTTACTCTCAAATCTATTCATAATCTAGTTCCCATCTATGTCTGTGATTTCCTCCATATTACCACACA